>CAIGRP010057771.1:0-40506 GCA_903798385.1 Fraxinus cuspidata | reverse complement strand
GGATTTAGGGGCATCATGTTACGCTAGGACAAAACACCTAATTTTTGGCATCTTTCACAGGATTTACAGTAATCATTAGTGTCCTGAAAGAACGTAGACCAGTAGAAACCACATTGTAATATTTTTGCAGTATTCTTTTTTATAGAAAAGTGGTCTCCACATGCTTGGGTATGACAAAAATTTAGCACACTAGGTATCTCCTCATCAAGAACACAACATCTTAAAATTTGGTTGGGGCAATATTTAAATAGACATGGATCATCGCAATAAAAATAACATAACTCAAACAAGAACTTCCCCTTATCCTGTGCGCTCCACTCTTTAGAAATCTCATCTATAGCCAAATAGTTCACAATGTGAGCAAACTATGGTAGAGAAGAGACATAAAACAAATTCTCATTTGGAAATTCATCTCTGATTGGCAATGTGATTTTGTTATCCTCGAAAGTTAGCCTTGATAGATGATCGGCCATGACATTTTCCAATTTATTCTTGTCTTTAATGGTGATATCAAATTCTTGGAAAGTAACGTCAATCGTATTAATCGCGCCGTAGCATCCTTCTTAACAAGAAGGTATTTAAGGGTTGCATGATATGTGAAAATTGTAGTGGGAGAGCCAATCAAATAAGACCTAAACTTATCAAGCGCAAATACTACAACTAGTAACTCTTTTTTAATAATGGAATAGTTCATTTGAGTATTGTTAAAAGTTCTACTAGCATAGTAAATCACAAAAGGCTTACCTATTCTACGTTGCTCAAGAACCGCACTTACCGAATAATTACTAGCATCACACATGATTTCAAACGGTAACATCCAATTAGGATTTTGCATAATGGGTGTTGAAGTAAGTTTGTCAATCATTTTTTTAAATGCATCTTAACATTCGGGAGTCCATTCAAAAGTGGCATCTTTATTTAGAAGGTTACACAATGGTCTAGAGATAGATGAAAAGTCTTGTATAAACCTTTTATAAAAACCTGTGTGGCTTAAAAATGATCTAACATCTTTTATTGCCTTACATACATGCAATTTAGAGATTAGTTCAATTTTAGATTTGTCAACTTCTATTCTCCTGGAAGAAATCACATGCCCTAAGACAATTTCCCCAATAAAACTAACCTTTTTCCTCACATCGTGTCAAAACTCTCTTTAAATTTAACAGGCATACATCAAAAGAAGTTCCAAACATAGTCAAGTCATCCATGAACACTTTCATGCAATTCTATACCACGTCACTAATATACTAAGCATGTATCTTTCGAATGTGGCAGGAACATTACAAAGTCCAAATGGAATCCTACAAAATGTACAAGTGCCAAAGGGGCAGGTAAAGGTGGTCTTTTCCTGGTCCTCTAATGCAATTTCAATTTAATAGAAACCAAAGTAACCATCAAGAAAATAATAAAAATGATGACCAACCACACACTCTAAAATTTGATCTAGAAATGGGAGGGGAAAGTGATCCTTATGGGTGGCAGCATTTAGTTACATATAATCTATGCACATGTGCCAACCAATTACTGTTTTTGTAGGGACCATTTAACAAAATTCATTTTTCACTACCGTGACTCCTGACTTTTTAGGAACNATCTAGAAATGGGAGGGGAAAGTGATCCTTATGGGTGGCAGCATTTAGTTACATATAATCTATGCACATGTGCCAACCAATTACTGTTTTTGTAGGGACCATTTAACAAAATTCATTTTTCACTACCGTGACTCCTGACTTTTTAGGAACTACCTAAGTAAAACTAACCCGTTTACTATCCACGATATGGTAAATGATACATGCATCTAACAATTTTAGCACCTCATTTTTCACTACATCTTTCATTGTGGGGTTTAGGCTGTGCGACCGCATAGCTTATCCTAATTTCACAATTGTTGTGTTTTGGTCCTCGAATTTTGTTCCTCGTTTTGTGACTTCTTTCTCCACTTCTTCTTCTTCCCATGTTTAATTCCTTAGCCCAATTTGACATCATTATCTTCATATCTTTGTTTTACCTTCTGAGTCATCTTTTAGATATTTGCAATTTGGTCCCTGAACTTTCATTTCCTTCAATTTGGTCCATTTTCCCGCTTGTTTCTCATTCTTTTTGCTACATTCATCACGTTGTCATCTTTTGAATATTTACAATTTGGTCCCTGAACTTTCATTTCCTTCAATTTGGTCCCTTTCTCGCTTATTTCTCCTTATTTTCGCTACATTCATCACGTTGTCCTTGAAAACGTAAATTACATAGAATTAAGATATATTCCAATATATTAATTAACAATTTTTCATGTTTTGACAGTAATATAAGTGTGTAAAAATGCACTTATCAATATATTAAAGGGGATTTTAGGTGTAAGGAACGAAAGGTGAAAGGAAGAAGTCCACTTAAGCTTAACGAGAAGATTGTATATATTACCAAGATTTATGTAGAAACTTTCACTAGACAAATAATATACCATTAGAAAGCTTATTGAGTCAATAGTTTAATACATTTTATAGATTGCAATTAAAAAGGTTATGCACTTTTTACTTGGGGCTGCCAGTGTGATTATGCAAATTTCATTTGGCAAATTTAGTGAAGAAATTTGGCGGTATACACATAGCAAAACTGAAGAAAATTTCGCTAATGTATAAATTCTACGACCTAGACCCTAAAACTAGTTCAACTTGCACATCTTTCAATGACGTGTTTTAGGCATAAATATAAGTCCATGTTTGACAACAATTATTTTTTAACTCTTTTTTCTATATATTAATTTTCAACCACACATTTATACAATAAAATATTTTACACGTAAACTCAAACTTTTTCATACTTTTTAACCACACATTCCCATAAAAATCACTATTCAAAATTCTTTTTTTTTTTTCGAATAATGGTTGTCAAACTAGGGCTAAATAAATATAGCGACACTATACATACAAGGGCGTCTTTAACATAGTGGAAGTTTGACACAATATAATATTTTATATACAAAATTTATACGAACACATGAACAAGGGTTTTGGAGAATTGGAAAAGTTTTCAATTAGTACGACAACTAGTCGTGACACTTCAAATGCAGATGATGCATATCAAAAAGATATGTTATTTCGGAATAGGTGTTAGTTTGTTACTGTTCAGAAAGATACATTATGAAAAGTCACTTTTTGATAGGGTGCAATTTAAACTATTAAATATGAAAATGTGTAATCTAATGATCCACATTAATTTATGTCAAAATATACAATTATTCGAAAAGATATTTGAAAATCTATAGATAGGGACACCTAATTCTATATTTCCTACACAAAATGAATTCAAGAAAAATCGATGTCTAAATTATCTCATCTCTTCAAAATATTCAATTGTTCTTTTGTTGCTGAAATTAAATTATGTGTTAATTATTTTTCATTTCTTTTGTACAATAGGTTTTGTAATAGTGAAGTTTTAGAGAATGTGAGGTTAAAAAGAATTTTTTTTTTAATTTACTTATAAAATTATTTTATTTGAAGAATATGTGATTGAAAGTGAATTTTTGTAGAATGTGGCTCATACAGGGGCAATTTTGTCCTAGCAATTTTAGTTCATATTTATTTCATTCGTTAAGAATAATGTCAATAAATTCGATAGCTAAAAAAAAACTAATATTATATATTAATTTTGGAAGAAGTATTGTATTTTGAGAGACAGAAGTATGTTGGATCCGGTGCTACTGTTAGCACCGGCGTAATGACGAAATCAATTTTAAGGAGATTTGAGTAGCATACCTCAATTCATTTCATCTCCTTCTTATTTCTACATTTTTTGAATGACAGTAAGTTGTTGTCTTGCTTAATTTTCATGCACGTATTTTGATTTCAGTAAGTCAAAACCCTATTCGATAAATTGCAGCAGTGAGTCTCAATTTTATCGTTTTTGCATGCATGTGATTTTGATTAATGAAATGTAATTCATGCACCAATTTCTCTAACAATTGATGATGAAGAGATGGATAAGATCAGAGTACAACCACTGGATTCAGTTTGTTTTCTTACCAATTCCATTTTTCTTCTCTTTGACTCGTGATTGTGTATAATTGGATAATTGGCTAATTTGCTTAGTTGGGCAACCATGTAACCTACTATGAATATTCTATTTCAAATCAAGTTTTGGTATTCGAGTACTATTTCGCTTTTAGTTGTCTGATCAAATTTTAATTGATTCGTGACAGGAATTGAGAGCGGTGGGTGATATATGTCTTTTAGCTCAAATAATGGTTGACATGAATGTTTTTTGATAAAAGACGGAATATACTTTTAAGAGTTCATTCAATCGTGTTTGTGAATTTCATATTGATTGATGCCACTCTATATGACATAGTTTACACATCAGTATTAAATTCTTCTATGATAAAGTAGTTTCGACTCCGGAAAGAGTTTGTCAAATAAATCACGTACATTAAGAGTAAGTTTGAGTCCCAATTTTGACAAAAATGCATTTTGGAATATTAATTTGGTGGATAATGCGTGGATAAAAAATAAGGAAATTTTTTGAATTTGTGTTTAATATTATTTTATTGAAAAATATGTGATTATAAATAAAAGAGAGAAAATGTATTTTAAAAATAATAGGGATCAAACAATGACTAAACTGTTATAAAGAATAACTTGTCAAATAAGCTCCTATTTGTCTTCATTGAAAATAAAATTCTTTAATTTTCATACTAATTTTCAATACGCATTCACACAATAAAATATTTTGTACATATATTCAAAAAAAATTCCTACATTTTAATCATACATTCTCTAAAAAATACTATACAAAACATCATTTCTTTTTCATTTTAGCCCTGTTAGTATTTTTTTGAAAAATGTGTGATTAAAAAGTAGAAAAAAATTTTGAATTTACATATAAAATATTTATTGTGTGAATGTTTGGTTAACAATGAGTGAAAATTAAAGAGTTTTGAAATAATTATCATCAAACAGAAGCTCAATGGCAGGGGCTTAGTGAAGTTTTTTTAAATTGAGATATCGATTGATTTTCTCTAGTTTTTGCAGTTTGTTAATTATTAATATTAACTTTAGGCCTTGTTTTGTTAAGATTAAAATTAGATTTCTAGTAAATTTTGATAGAAATTGATGAAATTTGTGATTGAAAAGTTATGTGACTCATAAAATATGTGATTTAAATTAATTGTTGACTTTTATTTAAATTAAAAAATATATATTTTAATCAATACCAAACATGAGCTAATTTCACTGACATAACATTCGTTTCAAACCGTCAACAGAATTAGTGACGTGGCTAACGAATTATACATATGACGTTTCGTCACATTGTTAACAAATTGTCACGTTTTCGATTGTTCACTAAATTTTGAAAAATGTTTTCGATTGTTCACTAACTTTGAAAAATATTCTCAATTGCTCATTGAAGTTTGATATGATTGAATTTTTGCTACTGAACTCATAAAAATGACGTCGCCCTGTTGTTTGGTACCGCAAGTGTACGAGATTCACAAAAGTAATGAAATTGACAAACGAGTCCGGGGTTGTCAAACCCACGAGAAATGATTACCCAATTACACAATAGTAAAATTTAATTTAACATATTTTTGTAAAATTTTAAACTATTTTCATCATTTGAAAAATTCAAATTTATTATGTGTTTTGTTATTAAAATTAAATTAAATTTAAATTTAAATTGTACTACGAAACACACAATAAATTTAATTAAACTGATTGTGTGTTTCGTTACAAAAACCCAAATTTTAGTTAAATTTATTATATGTTTCGTTGCAAAATTCATTTAATTAAATTTATTGTTTGTTTCATTGTAAAATTCAAAATTTATTTTAACAACGAAATACAAAATAAACTTGACTAAATTTCTAATGATGAAAATAATTTAAAATTCTACAACATGTTAAATTAAATTTAAATATTGTGGAATTGAGTAACTTATTGTAGGATTGACAATCCGGACTCCTTTGTTTACTTTATTACTTTTAAACGACCCGAGCTCACGCGGTACAATTTTTGTAACGACAACAGGCCGACGTTATTTTATAAGTTTAATTATCAAAATTCAACCACTTCAAATTTCAGTGAACAATCGAATACATTTTTTGAAATTTTATGAGTAGTCAAAGACATTTTTAAAGTTTGTAAGTAATCGAAGACGTTTTTCAAAAGTTAGTGAGCAATGAAGATGTAAAAAATTATTAACGGTGTGATGGGACGTCACATGTGCATTCTGGTAGCCACATTACTAATTCTGTTAACGATTTGAAACGGATATCATGTCAATGATTAACGTTTGAATAAGTTTAGGTCAAAATTTGATATCTTAAACATCAGTGAACAATCGCAAAAATGGGCATAAGTTCAGTGACCGTTAGAACAATTAACTCATGTAATTATTCTCGCCAATATTCATGTTCCCCCGCTTCGAAACCACACTTGAGCTAGGGTTTCACAATAGTCCAAATTCTGGGGTTCCGAGAGTTTCATCGCCAGTGCCGGAAAATTTTCAATCGACAGCTATAGCATGGATTTCGACGAGTACGATTACTTGGAGAAGGCTGTGGAAGAAACCAATGGTTCATCGAAAACTAGCAGCAAGGAAACTTCGGAGAAGGAAAGGGACGGAGAAAAGAGTGAAAAGGGGTACAGAAGAAGGGACAGGAGCGAGGAAGATGATTTGGACGAAGAGGAGCGGGATCGAAAGAGCAGCAGCAAGAAACGGCGAAGTGACAGGGACAGTGAAGAGAACGGACGCGATAGAGACCGTGATCGAGAGCGGGTTAGGGATAGAGATAGGGAGAGGAGTTCCAGGCACAGGAGTCAAGATAGGGATTTAGAGAGGGAAAGAGATAGAGAGAGGCGGAGCTCGAGGGACCGGGATAGGGAGAAGAGAGAAGATAGGGACAGGGAGAGGGACAAGGATAAGGATAGGGAAAAGAGAGATAGAGAAAGGGAGAAGGAGCGGGAAAGGCGAGAAAGGGAGAAAGAGAGGGAGCGCGAGAGGGAAAGAGAAAGGGAAAGGGAAAGGGAAAGAGAGAGAACGAGGAGGAGTAGGAGTCGATCAATGCTGGAGCGTGAAAAAGAGATGGAGTTGATGCGGGAAAGGGAGCGAGAGCTTGAATTGCGTGAGAGCAGGTGATGTCAAATACCTTTTCTTTATTGGAGTTTAGCCATCTTTCTCAATATTATTGCTGTTTTATGTTGTTTAGTTATTGTTAAGATTTGATTTGCTTTCAAAAATTTGGTTGGTTTGGATGTTTTTCACTTGGAACTTGCGAGTTTTTCCTTTTAGTTGTAGGTAAAGTGTTATTAATCTGGCGGAACCAATTTTCATTTCGCACATGGCTGTATTTGTCTGTGTCATAGTTCAATGAATTGGTGAAATAGTGTCTTCCTGCTCTAATGCCTTCAATTTGTTGTTTATGTCATTTTCCCTTTTTGTTTCTTCTAATTTTGTCTTTAATGAGGTGAAAACTTCATTTTTTAATTCTTGTTGAGGTTTTGACTTGAACTCAAATCTACACATCTTTATTTCATTTCTTGATATCAACCACATAGTTGCCTATAAGAAATTTGCATAGGTTTCACAATATTATAAATGATTAAGAATATTTGTTTCAATTCTTAATCGTTAGTCCTGCTGGTAATTGAATTTAGTTTCTTAGATTACACATGTTCCGCTGAATATATTTTTTCCTTCAGTGACTGTCAATGGTTTTCGAAGGCAAAATTAAGTAAAATGATTTCTTACATTTTAGTTAAATGTAATTTTCTTCCCGTAGCCCTTGTTGTGGGATTGAAACATAAGGAAATGTATAAAATGGTCTGACTGCAGAAAAAGTAAGTTTATGCATAAAGGATATAATATTCTAACTTGGATTGAAATCGTAGATGGATTATTTGCACATCTTAATGGGCTAACAATGCGGAAACCCCTTGAAGGCTTCTTCATTGAAGAAAATGGCTTTTCCACATGTTGAGTTTGATAAGGTCTGTTAAGTTCCTTTATTTGGGCTTTTAGATTTGGCGTACTCTTCCATCCTTCTAATGTTTTGCATAGCTAGATTTAAGGTTACTTTCTTAACTATGAGCTGAGATGTTGACCACTGGTGTGTTGAATTTTTAGGTCCGCAATGCCTGTGGTGAAGCTGTATCAGTTTTCAACATTTTCTTCAATTCGCAGATGAAAAATGCTTTAGCTCCATATTTGTGGTCTCCCTTTGCTCTGAACAGGGATTATAAATACCAAATTTCACTATTTGGAACTGGTCCATATATAACATATTGTGAATAGATTAAGCATGCTATGTATAGTGTTGGCACTCATAACACATTTGATAGTAGATAATGCTTCATGAATTTAAGGAGAAAACATGTAGACTTCCCTTCTTTTTTCCCTTTAGATATGATGGACATAAGATTCTTTTTCTCAGAATCGTTCCCTGGCTGCAAAATTGAGCAAGATCCTGGAGATTTTTGCCAACATTTCTTTTCAGTGTATAAATGATCTGATTATCGACATTTCTTCACCGTTCTTATAGTTATTTTTTTGCCAGTGTACAAGTGTCTCAAGCTGGACTTGGCAAAATGATTAGATCATTATCTCCTTTATGCCTTGTGAAATAACCTAGTTATGACAGGAAAAATTATCTACTAGGTTGGTTTCCTTGTTCCTTTGGGTAAAAACTAGTTTTCTGGTCTAGGTTTTAGCCATGTAAAGTGGAATTCATGCAAAGGATGGTTGCCAACTTTGAGTGTGTGGGATGGAAATACATAACATTGGGGTGAATATGAACAAGGGTTTGGGAATATGTTCCTACAACTTCCAGAAGGCGAACAAAGGCTTCATGTATCTTAATATTGATATGTTCCTACTATTGGATATATACTCATTTTTCTTCGAGTCGATAATGCAGGAGATTCAAGGAAAAGAAAGAAGCAGTAGAGCCCGAAGCTGATCCAGAAAGGGATCAGAGAACTGTTTTCGCATACCAGGTCTGTGTTTTCACCATTGATGTTACATCTGGAATAAGATAACTAAGTGTTTATAAATCACCTCAATGACTATTTATTTCCTTTTTTTCCTTAACATGCAGATGCCACTAAAGGCCACTGAGAGGGATGTTTATGAGTTCTTTTCTCAAGCAGGAAAGGTATGTGAGGATTTTAAATTTTTTTTCTAAGTGTTTAACATGCTACCTTTTCTTCATTGTTTTCAAGTGCATAATCATTTAGAGGCATATAATCACTGTATCACCGTAGAGTGCATATTCTGCTGTAAAAAATTTACTTATTAAAATGCATATCCTTCCTATTGTTGTAAATGAACTTCTGCTTCAGTTGCAATTAGTGTAAATGCTTAATCGTGTATTAACATTCTACATGTATGCACCTCCTTCCTATTGTCATGGAATGCATCTTCTGCTGTACAAAATTTAATGATTATTATTAACTGATAAAATGCGAGTTTTCACTTTTCTAATTATAGTTTTCTTATCAAAATGCATCTCCTTCCTATTGTTGTAACTGCACCGCTGCTTCAGTTACAATTAGTGTAAACGCTTTCTCGCGTATCAACACTCTTACCTGTATCTGCTGTATAGTTATTGTTTGAATGGGTTCACTTGCTATCCTGTGGCATCAGCTGCACATGTTGAATAGTAGTTGGAGCCATGGGGGGGTTTTAAATTCTTTTGGTCCTGCAACTTAATATATTTTTTATCGACTTTCCCATTTTCCATCTGCAGGTGAGGGATGTACGACTGATTATGGACCGGAACTCAAGGAGATCAAAAGGGGTTGGGTATGTAATCTTATGCTTATATCAGATGTATCGATTTTCTATTCCCCAATTTAAATGTCAATGTATTGATGTCCCATTGCTTCATTAAGTATCAATTTTGTTTGGGACATAAGAATTTTGTTTTTTAGTTTGATGCTGCTTGGTTCAACATTTAGTGCTGCTCATTCTCTACTATGAGCAGTATTCCCCTGTTAGTGTACTGCTGTGGTGATTATAATTTATGTTTATTGACTACAGCTTTGTGTAACACTTCACTCAGTAATATTTTTAGCCCCAGTTTGACAACCATTACAAAGAGGTTTTTTTTTGGGAAAAAAGAGTTTTGAAATAGTGATTCTTTTTCGAGAATGTGGGGTTAAAATGTAGAAAAAGTTTTGGGTTTATGTGCAGTATATTTATTGTGAGAATGTGTGGTTGAAAATGAGTTTGAAAAAAAAAAAGAGGTCTATAAAAATGGTTGTCAAACAGGGGCTTAATTTTCTTCCTTTTGGCAGATTGTTACTTGCAGATGGCGAGAGGAAATTATCTTTCCTTGGGATCTTTGTTGGGTTTCTTTAAATTGTAAATTTTATAGAAGTGTAATTGTGGATATGATGTGAGGTCTTGGCTAAAGATTGAACATGGAGAGCTTGATGTTATTTTATCTCGGCCCGTGACATTAAAGTTTTTTTTGTCGACGGAAGCCTTCATTAGAAGAAACTATACCTCATCGATTCTTTTGATTCTTCGACATTAAGGTCGTCAGATATGTATTTTTAAGATTTTTGGGCCTGTTACCATACCTACCTTTCTAAATGATGGTTTGATCTGTTTGAAGTAGGAAAGCTGTGGTTTGAGGGTATGTTATCACTTTAGCTTTGAGCTCTTCTAATGTACACCCTCACTGTTTAACAACTACTTGCTAATGCCAATGGCTTTGAAATTAGATTGCATTCTTTGAATGTGTCTGGTTTGATGGTGACACCACCAAGTTTTTGGAGTTGCCAAATTGGTTATGTTAGCAACCAATTTTGTTATTTTACTGCATAGCAATACATTTAAAGTATAGCCCTTGTTTGGGCTTCATTTTAATCAAATTTTGGGGAAAATGTATTTTGGAATAGTAATATTTTGTAGAATGTGTGGTTAAAATGTAAGGAAAAGTTTTGGTTTTATGTGTAATATTATTTTATTGAAGAATGTGTGGTTGAAAATGAAGAAAGTGAAAAATGAATTAAATTGAAATGGAGCCCAAACAGGGTATAGGCAACACATTAAATTATATAGCAGCAGTGGAGAAATATGACCAACATGATTCAAAAAGCTTACAGAGATTAATAAAGGAAAGGTAATTGGTGATTGCGTTGACCTGTTCGTGCTTTTTGACCAGGATTTTATTGCCTTTTTATCCAGACCAGTTTTATACGAACTTATGTGCTATCATGTTGCCTTATAGCTCACATTATGTCTCCTTGTCTTTTTCTTAACGCGATTAATGGGGCAAATGTATATTTTGATAACAGGTATATTGAATTCTATGATGTCATGTCTGTGCCTATGGCTATAGCCCTGTCTGGTCACCTACTTCTTGGACAACCAGTAATGGTTAAACCTTCGGAGGCTGAAAAAAATCTTGTCCAATCGAATACTTCTAATGGTGGTTCAGGTGTTGTGGGACCATATGGTGCAACTGATAGGAAGTTGTATGTGGGCAATTTACACTTCAACATGACAGAATTTCAGCTCAAACAGGTAAATGGTTTGGTATTGTCATTTACTTTAGCATGCCTTTCTCACTTCTGCTGTTAATTACTCCGAGTTTAACAAGACCAATGTGAAGGTTTTGAAATGGACACATTTGTCATCCATAATATATCTTCTACATCCTTGGTGTCTAAATAAGAATCATTCCCAACTAATATGATTAGTTCTAATATTAAATTAGTATTTCGTTGATCATGTTGACAGTGGTGAATAAAGAATTAACGTACACTTGATCCAGGAGACCCATATCTGAGAACCGATAGTTGTTCGGAACGGTTTGGATATACTGACAGGAACTGATTGTTATTTGTTAGTTTGTGAATTAATAACGGGCTGATTGTACGTCTTTATATTTATTCTGTTTTTCTTGTTTGGTCACCTTTATTTAGCAACTGGTGTTACATGTGACTAATCATTTAGTTATTTCAGTGTCAGTCTGCTGTTTGTTAAAATCACCTATCTGGGAACCCATCATTTTCTTGTTTGTGGTTATTATCTACAAATACAAGTTTCCATTATTACAGTTCAGTGTTCATATTTTCTATGAATCTCTTGATGTTTATTTTCCTCCCTAGATTTTTGAAGCATTTGGGCCTGTGGAGCTTGTGCAACTACCCACGGATCCAGAGACGGGACATTGCAAAGGTTTCGGGTTCATTCAGGTCAGTATTTTGTGTAAGTTGATTGTGTTGAAAATTGTTTTGCAATAATGTTTTCACCTTGTTTTAACATGAATTTTATTGATACATCATTGCAGTTTGCACAACTTGAACATGCAAAGGCAGCACAAAGCTTGAATGGGAAACTAGAAATTGCTGGTCGAACAATCAAGGTATTAGACTCATATATCACTTTAACTCTCCATGTTGATACTGAGAATATCCACATATTCTTAACATGTTTTCATATTGTACATCATCTTTTCTTGTCATCTCTGTACTGCAATCTCAATTGACAGTTTGTTTCCTGAATCACCTCTTTCTGTTTTGAATTCAACTCAGGTCTCCTCTGTTACGGATCATGTTGGAGTTCAAGATGCAGGAGCAAAAACTGCAGATTTTGATGATGACGATGGGGGTGGTTTGGTGAGTTAAATTTTCTTAACTGAATATAGGTGTCATTAAATTGATCATTTCGAAGTGAAGATGTAATTCATTTATTGTTTCTAATTGGTTATGAAGTGCTGTTATAATACTGCAAGCTGACAGTATAGTTATGCTTTGAGTCCTGTTTCTGCTTTGCTTAAGTAGTTAAGAAATATTAATTTTGTACCGGAAGTTGCTTGATGAGCGGCTGCATTTCCTTCTTCTTCTTCCATGTTTTCACGCTGGACATATCAAAGGTCGGCATAGAGTGTAAGTTACTGCAGCAATCTAAGGCTATTCATCAAGGGAATGGATGGACTCTATGATTCTAAGTATGAGAACTAGAGTGCAGTCGGCCGATGTGAAAATGTGTTAACCTTGGGATATGTCGTTTTTAGATAACATTGATCTTGGAATTAATGTGATTTTGGAAATTCAGGGCCTGCTTGAGCCCCATTTTTGGTGTAGAATGCATGTTGGAATGGTAGATTGATGGTGAATGTGTGATTAAAAATGAAGGAAAAGTTTTAGGGTTGTGTGTAATATTATTTTATTGAAAAATGTGTGGTTGAAAAGAAGAGAGAAATATACTTTTGAAAAAATGGGAATCAAACAAGCTCTCATATATAATGGACCAGTTGAAAGATGATTTTTTTCAATTTAACAAGTAGACCATGCAATTATGAGAACCTAGTGCCATCCTAGACAGATGTATTCTGCGTGCGAATGGCTGTTGGAAATATCTTTAAGCCTATCTGGTGGAATAGGTCACATAAGTTGAAGTGCTACTGGTTGTTTCTTAAGTTGATTGGCAAAGCGTTCAAACATGTGCATATGTTTGTGTGCTTGTCTCTCGATTCGGTATTGACTTTCTGTTGATATCATTCAAAGCTCTTTATTTTTGGGGAACTTTAACGCATATGATGAATTGCATTGAAAACACTGCATTTTAAAATTTGAGGCTTGCTGTTCTTATATTCTAGCGGTGCTAGGGGTGTAAACGAGGCTCCACTATTGTATTTCACGGACAAGAATTAGTGTCCAAACGTCGGACTTGCTTGGAGAACTCTTTCTTTGCATAAATGACTTGGAAATAAATTCTCTGCAAAAATCATCTAAGATGATCTCGTCAAAGCTGAAGCTTGGGGAAGTATGATGGCTGATTTTCTGTTGTTACAGCTTTCCATACACAATCCAGAAATTGCAGATATATGAACCCAAAAACAAATGGTTTGAGTTTTCATAATCAGTGCTGTGTTTTCTGTTTCTTCATGAGGTTCTCATATGTTCACTGTTGTATGATTTCCCCAGGCTTTGAATGCTCAGTCAAGAGCTTTGCTTATGCAGAAGCTGGATCGCAGTGGTATTGCTTCGAGGTTTGTACATGGGATTGAATTGTATTCATTCCTTCCTTTATTCTTGACTGCCGACTCAGGCTTTATTTTCCTTTTTTTCTTTCAGTGTTGTGGGGCCTCTTGGAGGAGTGCCTGGGCTCAATGGATCCGCTACATCACAAGCAGCAATAAACATGCCCCTGAATCCAGTGACGGTGCTTCCTACTCCAGTTCTTCCAACCCCGGTTGTTTCTATGGCCCCTGAACCTATTGGGAACCCCAGCGAGTGTTTACTATTGAAGAATATGTTTGATCCAACCGCCGAGGTTTGTTTTATTTATCTGTCATTGATGCGTACCATTTGAGGAAAGTTTTGTTTACGTTTTTCCATTTATGCTTGAATATGATTTGGCAGGAGGATCCGGAGTTTGATTTGGACATTAGAGATGATGTGCATGAAGAATGTTCCAAGTATGGACGAGTAAAACATATATTTGTGGACAAGTAAGTTTGTATATAACGTTTTTTTGTCTATTTTTATTTGCATGTTATATGAAGATAACGATCTATTGATACCTTGATAGCATGATAATTTTGATACACAACCACAAGGTCTCCCATCGAAAGAAAGAAACAATAAATCCCATCCTATAATTGGTATCTTGTAAAGTTTATGCTTATACCTGTAATAAGATCAATTATGCTTATTGGCTACAACAGGTGAAACAAGAAAGCCGGAGATAAATTTACTCTCGTAATCACACTTGGTGAACAGCTGGATGTTGTCTAATAATATTCTTCTGACTTACAGGAATAGTGCTGGTTATGTATACTTAAAGTTTGAAAGTATGGAAGCAGCATCACGTGCTCAACAAGCAATGCATAAAAGATGGTTTGCTCGTAGATTGATCTCAGCCATATTCTTGGTAATATACTTGTAAAAGATCCCTCACCCCACCCCACCCCAGGGAAGAGTCTACAGTTAGAAAAATGTCTCTTCTTAGTACAACTGACTTGTGGGAACATGAAATTAATTTTCTTTTACTTCCCAGAAATGCCAAAATTCCTATGCTAGTTAGATCTTTTAAGATTCTTGACGAGGGATAACCTGATCACCTTGAGGTCCCTATGTTAATCACACGTTAAAAACTTATCCATGTCCAAAATTATATAATGAATTGAAAATTCTCTGAAATTAGCTCATACATCATTGTTGCCCTCTCTTTTTTTTCCTCGTTTTGTTCTCTCTGCCAGACATTGCCTCATTCCTGCTAGAAATTATAGCAAGGGAACTTGGGGAAATGTGGTTTATCTAAAAGCTTTGGAGTTAAATTTCTACTTAGCTCGATTATTGTTTTGTGAAGTTATTTCTGATTTTTGTTTGTAGCAAGGCTTACGGACTAAAGATGTAATAATTCAATAGTTGTGCAAAAACAAATGAAGCTCGCGTTTGGTGATCAACTTTTTGTTTGGAGAACGGCTTTAGTGATAAAAAAACTCACAGTGAAAACTGAATTTCATGGAGAGAGTGGAAATTAGTTTTCCATGATTTGAATTTGGACGTGGCACCCAATTCAAAAAAAAAAAACTCTGTTCTTTACTGCAAGTTGCATTTGTGAAGATCACTTCATGGGCTCTTTTCTAACAGCTCAACTTGATGCAGAGTTCTGCAATTGATCTGCATTGTGGCTGTATTTAAGTGAATTTAGACATTTCATTGTTTGAAAGTCGGGTCATCCGGTCTTTAAGTAGTTTAGCGGACAAAATATGTCGAGTTAAAATGGCTACACTTCTAAATGTCCATTTCTTTGTTGTTTTAGATATTAACAGCACTTTTTGCTAATTTTGCAGTTGTTTTATTTCCATGGATTTTTTTTCTCATTTATGAATGAGAAATTGTCTTTATTTTTGCAGCAACCATATGAATACGATGCCAAATTTAAAAGTACTGCTTGAACAATCTACTGCTGATCAGTCATGAAACATGAGATGGTGCTACTACCTGGTATGGATATTTGTGTTTAATCTTCAACGCAGTGATAAAGTCCATGTACGAGCAACATTTAATTTAGAGTTCAGGTGTTTTGTAACTGTTTTCAAGACCATCTGGATTATGTAATTTCATGAAATATTTGGATTACAGAGTTTTAAGTGGATTATTTTTACCTGATTAAGTCATGCATATGTTGTCGGACTCCTTATATTCTCTCGAAAATGGAAGTATATCTTTCTAATGCTTTCGTTTCTTATTGACTTCTGTAATGGAGATAAGTATCTCCAAGTTTTCTATTATGCTTATTTCTTTGTCTCATTCAGTTGTATTTCTTGAGGTAAGATAGGGCTTTCACACCTCGATCTACTTGTGTTGAACACCAAGGACATATAGAACTCTTAGGTTCTCATCTGAGTCATACTTTCTTGGCCTCATAAAGCCTGCCGCTGGTGGCACCCCCACCTGGTGGAGATCTATATGTTGCCGTTGAGATGGGTAATTCTTGGCCTCTGCTGGGATTCATGAATTTATTTGACAGGCAACCCAACCCAACCCAATCTGAATCAGTTCTGTTGGGTCGGTTTCTGTTACCTCACCAGATCGATTCATTTCAGAAAATTTCTATTATAATAATATCAACTTAAATTTGTGGATATTTTGTTCTCATTTGAGTCCCAAATATAAGCCAAGAGAAATAGATTTGTCCCATTTTATCCCATCAGTAGCATTATTTTCTGGCACATCAAAGATCCGAGGGGTTGTTCGTTCAACCTGGGTTTTTTTACCGTGCTTCTTCCGGAGGTCTTGAAAAATGCGCAGTTAATACCATTTTACCCCGCTTTTGATATGGCTCGGAGAGCACCATTGATGATTATTTGGGATAAGAATATTCTATATATGAAAAAATCCTTCACGCCCAATCACTTGAGCTTCCTTTGTAGTTCGTACTACAAATTCTCCCTGTGTGTGTCTTACCACACCGTTTTGGCAAATGTTAAAGCATCATATAGTTTTGAGTTATAATTTGTGAACACTACGAAGCATTTCCATGGGGGTTGGTGAAGGGAGCTAAGAGTATATAGTCTGGCATTGGTCTTTGTCAACTTACATGGAATTCCACGTCTGATACTACTCGGATTAGAGCATAAGCTAATGACGTTTTCGACTATTGAACTTCCACCATCTAGGGGTGCGCAAGTTTGAGCTGCACCGATTCCAAGTCACTCATAATAGATATACCAAATTCCAGAGGTCACACGTCTTGATATGTAGTCATTAACAGATTATATCATCCTTGACGATGGATCTGGCATTGTTTTCCATTAGCGCACGTAATGTTTTTGAGTCACTATGGTGTCTCGACAGTTCGTGTCAATTAGTTCAGGATGGATCATGCCATATTGCATGAATATAAAATTTTGGTTACATTGTTGGTGTTTTGTTTTTGGAGCGAGAAATTATGCAGCTTTTCCCCATAATACCAGCATCAAGAATCCCACTGCAAAAGGGGTAATTCAGAATTGAAGACTATTCACAAGTTCCTTCTTCATTCATAGTAAAGTTTCAGCAAATTGCTAAGGTCCTTCGTTCATGGTAAAATTTCGGCAAATTGCTTGGAAAAATTCACAGAATAATCTATACAACATATTAAAAAAGTATGACGGTAACATTTGGTTGCATCATAGAAAACGGATAATATTTACACGTCAGTCTATATGTTTCGAGGGTAATTTTTTTTGTTCCTAGTTTTATTTATTGCGACGATCAGCTATTGGACTTCAGTTATGCACCTCTTTTTGTCGTTGAATGCATAAAAACCACAACCTTGCTACATTATCATACCAATTTGTCACGTTCTTTGACTGAATGTCACGTAACATTATGTCATTGACCAGTTTTTTTTTTTTTTTTTTAAAAAGAGAATTTTTGCATCAATCACTCGTTGCCAAACCTTTATCGTCATCCAAGATGTCAAAACTCATCTAGCAACGTGGCATTATTGTAAGAACCATTGCCAACGCCATCTCTAATTGCTGAAGAAATGTATCAGTTGGTAAGTTATCGTTGCTACGGTGTAGTTTAGACGGTACAATTCAGTGCTGTACCTTAGCTCCCGTTTGGTATAGCTTAAAATTTTGATAAAATTTAAGTTAAAATTAATAATTAATTGTAATTATATATTTTATGGACACAACTTTTCAACAACACATTTTAGTAACTTTTACCAAAATTTACTAAAAATTCATTTTTTTTAAAACTATACCAAACAGGGGTTTAATATATTTTGAGAAGAATGAGCTAGCTCCAGATTCATTTGGCATTTCATCCTAATCCCTATTTATAAACTTATTCGTCCTACTCATGAAACAAACAAAATGAATACACTAAAATTCTAGAAAACTAACATTAATCTAAAATCACGCCTTTCATGAAAAATTGGACAATGTACGAACACACACAAAAAAAAAAAAAGGTAAAAAATTAACTCATTATTATTCACCCCTTTCATAGAATACTATTCCTCTTACTAATATGATTCTTTATAAATTTGCAACCTAAAACGTTTCATTGGCTTGGTAGCCAAGTAGAGGTTATTAATACTCCGATACCGTTGTTTCTTCTTCGGCTTGCAACTCTCCAAATCCGGCAAGATTTTCCGGGATGACGAGGATGTGATTTTACAGTATTGGCCCTCATCAACAACACCTCCATCGTTTACATCTTTGCTTTCGTCGTCATCTCCGAATAGCTGGATTATGAGCTGCTGAACTACGGCTGCCGGAATATCCAACTCCGGCAAGCCCTTTTCACGTTCAGTTTTAGGTCTAGAATGAGCCATTAAATATGCAATCTATATCTCTCTGTGTCTCTTTGTGTTTATTTATATAGTTTGAGAGAGAAACAGCAGTGTTAGTGCAGGGAAGATTGGACGAAGTTGTAAATCGTTATACAGACTGCGTAACAATAGTAATATGAACGCAGATATAAAAAGGAAGAATTTATTGAATAAAAATTCTCTTTCGTTGGATTTATGCTAATACGACATTGACTCTGTCTGTTGAATTCTTCATCGAAATGGTCTTCAGTTCTGTGTTAGAAGTTAAACCTTTGACTAGGTAAGAGCGTGTCCAAGTCTACGTTGTATTATACAAAATAAAACATAATTTTAACTTATTTTTAAACTTAACTTTCCAAATAATTAACCTCGGGGTGGGCAAAAAATCGAAAAATCGATAAAACCAAATCGAATTGGGTCGGTCTGAACCAAGTTCGGTTGATTTTAACCACTAAAAAATCGGGTTGGATTGGTTGCGGTTTAAACAACCAACCCGTCAATTAATTGATCCCAATTAACCAATCCAACCCACTAATACGTTGTGTTAACCTCAAAAAATGCGTTAACAGGATCCCGGCTCCACTCAGTCAACGTAAGCTTGCTCCTACATACTTGGGACAAACCGTTAGTCACACATGACTTTCTCCGATGGTGGGAGGCAGCCGCGTGCACTCCGACAATCCAGTTAGTCAATGAGGTATTTATATTTGAGTATGAGATGTGCTTTAAATAGGAGAGTGTGAGAGTGTAAAAATAGGAGAGAATAATCTTAAAAAGCTTGTAGTGTTTGCATTACCCTTCAAATGGCATGAGTTGTGATCTTTTATAGTAGTAGAGATGAAGTGGTAGCCGTTGGATGAAGAGGCACGCGGCTTCATCTACTTATTCGAAGCGTCTTATCGTAGGCATCATTCACACATACTAGGTCATGCATCATTTAATGCACTCTGAAAAGGTAGCCACTCTAGAGCTTAGGTCTGATACTTATGTAGTAGGGGACAAGACTTGACATTCTTCTTTCACAACATGGATCACATCAATAATTCGCATAAGATCTTTATGTAGAAGATCTCTTGAGAGAAGTGAATATGAAAGATGCTCCTTTATAGTTAGGAGGCTTCCGCTTCGATAATGTGGGCTTCAACCATTTACATAACGTTTCGGCTTCGGGGCTTCAATCACTTAAATAGCGCTTCAGCTTCAGGGCTTTAGCCACTTATATAGCACTTCGACTTCAAGGCTTCAGCCAGTTACAAAGCACTTCGGTCTCAGGGTTTCAGCCACGTATATAGTGCTTCGGATGAAGCTGTGAATCACTTATTCACGACCTCTTCGTTGGAGACATCCTCTTTGAGAGGGTCTATTTATTTAAGGCTATTTCTTCAGTGGCCTCCTCCTTTTTAAGGAGTCCACTTATTCATAGCTTCTTCGTTTGAGACCTCTTCGTTTCAAGGGGTTTATTATTCAAGGTCACTTCAGCGGCCTCCCATTTTTAAGGGGGTCTTCTTATTCATGGCCTCTTCGTTAGAGACCTCCTTCTTTTAGGTGGTCTACTTATTCACGGTCACTTCTTCAACGACCTCCTCCTTTTTAGGGCGTCTTCTTATTCATGGTCTCTTTGTTGGAGACCTTCCCCTTTTAGAAGGTCTACTTATTTAAGGTCACTTCTTCAGCGGCCTCCCCTTTATTTTGGGGTCTTCTTATTCATGGCCTTTTCGTTGGAGACCTCACTCTTTCAGGGGTCTATTTATTCAAGGTCACTTCTTCAGCGGCCTCCCCATTTTGCAGGAGGTCTTTTATTCATGGTCTCTTCGTTGGAGACATCCCTCTTTCAAGGGTTCAACTTATTCAATGCCACTTCTTCAGTGGCGTCTTTCTTCTAAGGGGGTCTTCTTATTCATCGCATTTTCGTTGGAGACCTTTCCCTTTCAGGGGGTCTACTTCTTCAAGCCGACTTCTTCAGTTGCCTCCCTTTTTTTGGGGGTCTTCTCATTCGTGGCCTATTCGTTGACCTCTCCTTTTTAGGGGGATTACTTATTCAAGGCCACTTTCTCAGAGTCCTTCCCTTTTTAGGGGGGCTGGGAGGGGGGGGGGTCTTTTTCTACATGGCCTCTTCATTGGAGACTTTTTCCTTTTAGGGGGTTTACTTATTCAAGGTCACTTCTTTAGCGGCCTCCTCCCTTTTCAGGAGGGCTACTTATTGGAGGACTCTTCTTTAGAGGCATCTCTCTTTTCAGGGGGTCTTTTTATTCATAACCACTTCTTCCTACTCCCTTACAATTGGAGTTGTTGCACAAGGGCGATTTTCTAGATGATGCTTCTCATGTTGGTAGCCATTTATCCCCTTCTTGAGTAAGTTGGATAGTAACTCTCATTCTACCTTATCTATGATGGTGGTGAGGTCATCGATGACCTACGACGAAGTACTCCAGGGGACCCCTTCTTCAGGGGCCTTCCTAACCCTTCTAAGTAGGGCTTCTTCACTGCTTGAACTCATTTTTTTTTCCATACAACTCTTTTCTTCAAAGAGGTTAGGGTTTTACAAATGGATTTGAATCTCAATATATACTTCTTTTCAAGGAATATAACAATCCAAGTACTGATTTGGACTTAGAGTCTCTTTCTTGGGGCTTTCACTTGTCCTTTCTTCAAGAACAAATAATTTTTTAAGGGGGAAGCCCAAATATATATTCCGGTAAGCTTTTTCCAAGGAATGTTCGTGGTTGTAGTGGCGTTTCCTATAGACGGCGCCAATCTGTTGACCTAAAAAAATGTGTTAATAGGATCCCGACTCCACTCACGTCAATATAAGCTTGTTCCTGCACATTTGGACAAACTGTTTGTCATACTTGATCTTCTCCGAAGGTGGGGCCAGTCGCATGCACTCGACGATCAATTTAGTCAATGAGGTATTTATATTTGGGTGAGGTGTACTTTAGTTGTGAGCCACTTAAGTGTTCGAGCATCGGGTGTGTATGAGAGTACGTTAAAAGGGAGAGAATAATCTTACAAAACTTGTAGTATTTGAGCTGCATTACCCTTCAAATGGTATGCGTTGTGATCTTTTATAGTAGTAAAGATGAAGTAGTAGCCGTTGGATGAAGAGGCACGTGACTTCATCTCCTTATTCGAAGCGTCCCATTGTAGGCATCATATTACACACACTAGGTCATGCATCATTTAACGCACTCCGAAAAGGTAGCCACTCTAGAGCTTAGGTTATGTAGTAGGCTTACAGACTTGACATTCTTCTGCTACAACATGTGTCACATCAATCGTTCTCATAGGATCTTTATGTAGAAGATTATTTGGGAGAAGTGAATATGAAAGATGCACCTTTATGGTTAGAAGGTTTCTGCTTCAATAATGTGGACTTTAGGGCTTCAGCTATTTACATAGTACTTCGGCTTAAGGGCTTTAGCCACTTACATAGCGCTTCCAACCACTTAAATGGTGATTCAGAGCTTCATCCATTTACATAGCGCTTCGGCTTCAGGGATTCAGCCACTTATAGTGTTTCGAATAAAGCGGTGGATCACCTTTCTATTGTTGTTTTGTAGCAGGTGATGCTTTGCTTCGACCTTGGAGTTTTTGCTTACACATGGCGCTTTAGGTTAGGTATTGATTTGTCATCTTTACGTATGACTTCAGATCGATTTTTGATGATGCGCCGTGTGGGCATTTTGTTTGGACATCTTTTTGAGCCGGAGGCTTAACACATTGTTTTTTTTAAATTTAAAAATATAAATAATAAAAACATGAATATAATTCTTTCTCAAATAATTTGTTTACCGTCTACATCTTTTCTACCAAAACTTCAATAGAAAAGAAAAGTAAGGAGAATAATTGTTTATTGTAAACTCCAAATTTAGATTGTAACATTACTTTTCATTTTGATGTAATTACTTATTGGTAACTATCGGCTATATATGATGATTTTAGAAAAAATTGATCATTTTACCATTTACATTATATATATTATAAATGTACTAAACAAACTAAAAAATAAAATATAGGCAAACAAATTTTTTAACCCCAAATGGGTAGGCAACTTTTTTTTAACTCAAGACATGTTCAAACTGACTTCGGTTTCAACAACTGAATTGGGTCACTTTGAGTTGAAATTTATCCAAACCGACTAAGCTGGTTTCGGTTTCGAGTTGAGCTCAAAACCAACTCAACACAAACAATGCCTAGACCTACATGTTAGAGCATCTCCAATGAACTATTCAAAGGTAATAATGCATTGTATTTTAACAAGTGAATGCTAAAATAAAGCTTCAACACTCTTTATTTTAATTTTTTTAAAATAAAGGAACAATTTGCAAATAAGAAAAAGTATATTGAAAAAAAGATGAGGAAAAAAATGTTTATAAGAAAATAGAATATGTTTGTTTGGGTAGTGCTTATAAGCAATATAATTTATAAATAGATAGAAATGTGCTATGAATATAGAATCCCTATGAAATAATAAATAAAAAATGGTTCGACCATTTATAAACAAATTGTAAAAATCAGTCAAAATGAGTTGTTGCAGTCTACAAAGAAAAAAAATAAAAAAGGAGGACACAGAGACTCTTTGGGATGCGTATCCCTAAAATATCGAACTAGTCCAATATAAGATCGTAGTACAAATCATGGTCTCCTATTAAATTAAAATTCATTTTTCTATCTTTTCTTATCAATCACACATTTTTTAATAAAATAATATTACACGTAAACCTAAAAAACGTTCCCTTTTTAAACCACGTCTTTTACAAAAAATTACTATTCCTTTCATTATAATGAGGAATAATAGAGCCCAAACGGGGGCTAAAATTAAACATGAAATTTGAACCATTATAAGAGCTGTCAAATTAACATTAGTAGCTAATAAACGTTGAATTGAGAAGCAGCTTAGCTTTCAACCGTTACCTCTTATTCAACCTCTATACACCGCAGAAGATTTGGCGTGTGGTGTTTTGTTGGGATCTAATGACTTTCTTCAGGACAGAAGACACAGAGAGTACACAATTTTCAAGCTCATGCAACAAAGGGTATGGGATTAAGGCAAATGACAAGGTAAAAATGAGAGAGAGAAATACATGACAATATGGATGGTATAGGACTAGGGATTGTACATTTAAGGAGAGACAAGCACACAAACAATTGTACACAGAAGTTGCAAACCACAAGTTTAGGCCTGAACCTGAGCCATTCTATTCAAAGGTAAGCAATTAAACCGGAGATGCATTTGGTTATTTCATTGAAAAAGTAGATGATGCAATGAATTTTCTGAATTTAGGGTATGGTCGTAAGTAGTTCACCATCGACTTGTGAAAATGAAAGACGCGATGAACCACAATGATTCTAAACTCTTGCATGTTTCACTTTCGAATGCGATCCCCACCTTAGAATATGATAATTGTGCGATCCTTGTTTTTCGTTAGTTGGAGTTCGGGTCGAACTTTCCTCTTAAGTTGTATTTCATCTTTCTTCCTATTAATAAAACGTGTATAACAAAGCATGACCATGTCCACGATATACAAATGTGTAAATAGAGATGTTGGCAGACGTTGAGAATGAACAAGATTCACATCTGATTCGATTCTCATGAATTTAACTAAAGGGCTCAATGTGCACTGACATGGCCTGATGAATATACCTAGCACAAATTAATGTCACATACCTTGTAACATATTGTATATTCATTCACATTGATGTAGATTGTGGCGTATAAGTATTTTGAGTTCATTTTCAAACAGTTCATTATGAACTTGAGAGCTTAGGTTGTTCCATTTTTTGGTTAGCAGTACATTAACAGAAGCACGAAAATACAAAATTCACGAAATTTAGCCCCTCTTTGACATTCATTATTTTAAAATTTTTTAATTCTTATACTCATTTTCAACCACATTTATATAATAAAATATTTTGCACGTAAACTCAGTTTTTTCTACTTTTTAATAGTACATTCTCCTAAAAACAGTATTCAAAACTTCATTTTCTTAAAAAAAAAAAAGGCCATTAAATGAGCTTAGTTTCTGTGAGTCATTCAAGAATATTATATATATATATATCAAAAACTTGTCGATTAATATATTGTTTTATTGTTTTGGACACCTTCGGGGTTTTTCAAGAGGAAGATTGATATCCAAATTTGACAAAGATGGAACAATCGAGCACCAACCGAACTATACAATGGACGATACTTTCGTGGTCAAGAGAGTTCACAGATATGGTGGGATTTCATTGAAAATCGCTAATATCACCACTGTCGGAATAGACAACAACTTGCAAGCCAACTAGGGCAAGGAAAAATTTGCAGCTAAATGTTACAGACTTGGCTCTTTCAAGTTATGGTGCAATACTAGACTAAATACCAATCATTTCGATCTTAGCTAAATCAGTCTCTTTCCATCGACAAAAACTTACAAGTGCACCAGATGACACGCTCAAGAGAAGCTCAGAAGTAATAAGTTAAACTCGCAAATTCAAATCCACAAGAAAAATACTGAACAGTAGTGTAGTTTTCGACACTTGCATTGAACAACCCTTTTAATGGGGAATAATTCGTAGCATTCCCCGACAAATACAAGACACCAAAATACATAAAATGACCTAACAAAAGAATGATTAAACCGTTTCAAAAAATATGAATGAGTCAGTTCTCACATATTTATATCTACACATTTCTCAAGTATACTATTCATCTAACATTCTCTCTGTCCCTGGAAACCCCGTTATCAAACAAAATTGTAAGCTGCCTGACCGTATCTCAGTCATCACAGTTAAGTCCACAGATTTCCAGTACGGGTCCATCTCGTGAAACAAATGGGTTGATTCGTACCCACAACAAAGTCAATATTGAAGCCAGCAGAATCGCCCAGATTATGACAACTGTGGGAATTTTCTCTTGCTTCCCAAACAATCCCTTGAGGAATGGATAGAGGTGAAGAATAACCCACAAGGCAAAGAGAAGTTTACCGAACAATGGACCCCAAGAATCATAACCATTGTTGATGGCATCTGCGACTCCAACCACCACCCCGACTACATTTATGATCAACAATGTTGTAGGAGGAATTAACAACGAAGTCCATTTGAAGATATAGAGCTCAGAAAATTCTCCATCGTCTCCTCCTTTTGAGGTGACGGTGAAATTCGTGTTGACACCAGCCAAAACCTTGAGTAAACCTTGGAAGAGAGCAAAAAAATGAGAGGAAACTCCTCCAATAACCCAAAACTGCTCATTTCTCCACCAGTCGTCAATTCCAACACCTCCCCATTGCATCTCAAGGATGCCAGTTGCAGCAATGGAGATGAAAAGGGCAATGAATATAATGCTGGCATAATTACTTATCTGCAAATTGGATTATAAGTTAGCTAAATCATATAAGCATATATAATTTTACAAAAAAGTAGCTAATCTTAATGCATACCTCGGGGACAATAAATTTCCCTGTAAGAAGGCAGATGGCTGGCAATGTACAGTATACAATCAAAGGAATAGAAGTCCAGGGATATACGACTGAATTTATATAGGAAAACCTTTCCAACGACTTCAATCCACCTCCATATCCGTACCAGATGGGACAGTGTTTGCTAAAAAATATCTCAACTGATCCAAGAGCCCATCTAAGAACCTGGTGAAGACGATCTGAGAGGTTGATGGGAGCCGAACCCTTGAATGCCGGCCTCTTAGGGATGCAATACACGGACCGCCAGCCATGGCAATGCATCTTGAATCCCGTCAAGATATCTTCCGTAACAGAGCCATATATCCAGCCAACCTGGTTCAGCATTTGAATAATCAGAAGGTAACAAGGTAACACATACATCATGATAATGAGAATTTAGTGAATATTTGGAAAAACTTTCTCAAGCTTATAAGATGGTCAAACATTTTATCTACACATTCCATAGGACCGGCAACTTTGATCCACACATTCAGTATTGGATAGTACTAGACAGTATTAAGAAAGCAAAATAAGCTAAAATCATGTTATTGGAATGTCCAAATCTCTTCATGCCAAACATGCACTAAATAACTTACCTCCTTTCCCCATTCAGTCTTATCTTCATAACCACAACTGATGACATGAATGGCCTCTTTCAAAAATGTTGCGGAACTTGCAGCTTTAGGAACACCACCATTTTCTAGTACAGTTGATGCCACAAATACTGGTGATTGACCGAACCTTTTCTCGAGTTTTTCTTGGGAGACACGAGATGGATTTTCAGAATTCGCCTCTGTAATGAAAAGGTTATATACTTTAGTTGTATCCACCTATCAGGCCATATTTTTTTTCTTTTTATATTATTTATCTAGTTAGTTTTACTAAAGTAAAAATTTTACCCTCAATTCCTTCTTCAATGGTTTCGAGTGCATATATCTGCTTTGATGCTTCTCTGTGCTTTAATTTTTTCGTCTTATCTCTCTTTGTTTTTCCTTTCTTGTTCTTTCTAGACCCACAAAAGGAGCAGCACCACTTTGGCCAGCAGTTACAGGTCTTGCTAGGCGGTTTCTTCTTGACAGGAGCATCATATCCATAAAGAGCTTGCCGTCTGAAGATGCAACCCGTTCCAACATATATTGGTCCTTGTAAACCATCCAAACCCTTCATATTGATCTGTTTAAAATAGTTAAAGTAAGCTTCCAAATGATAGTAAGAAAAGCAAATATAGCCAACGCAACAAGAAAAATATACATACATCAAAGAACACAACATTTCTGTTTGAGTATCTATCATGACGATCAATCCCGTCAAATCTTTGAGGGAACTGCACGTAGCATACTTTCTTTCCTGAAGTGGGATCCATCATGAAACACATAGCTTCTCTCAGTGCCTTGCTGTTGTTTATGTAGTGATCACAATCGACGTTCAGAAGGAAAGGAGCATTTGATAGAACGGCCGAAACCCGCACCTGAAAGTTCAGAGCAAAGAAACATAGGATTTAATTGATTTTGTTCTGGATGAAATGATGTATGTGTTTTTTTGGTGGGGGATTTAGAAAGAATTCTGGTACACAGTTTTACCAGCGCATTCATGGCTCCAGCCTTTTTGTGGTGATCAAAACCAGGTCTTTTTTCACGGGAAACATAAACCAGACGAGGCAATTCATTACCTTCAACATCATGAACACCATCATGACCAAGGAATACCTGTAAAAAAACCATGTATGAAAATTTAAACAACAAATAAAGCCATAAAATGATCAAGTTAGACATGAAACCGAAATTATCTATACCACGACTGCCATGTATACTTGCAAATTGAACATAATATGTCACTCTATTCACTGACTTATAAAGTCATTCATTCTACTTTTCCTCCACATAATAGTTAAAATGAAAAACGAAAGAAAATGGAGAGGATTGGATTGTACAAGACAGCATGCATTAAAGAAGAAAAATAACTTAAAACCTGATTTATAATGCTGTCTAATCCTATAATGTGACCAGACACGAACTTGTAATACATGATCCTAGAATTGTTTCTGGAATGTAAGTATCAAAACATTCAAAACAATATTACCCAAGTCCTGATACGGAAAGTATTGATACATGCAATAAAAAAATATGAGTCAAACAACGGCAGATGGCATGTTCATGAGAACTACATTTCTCACCTGGATCATTCCAGGGTGATCCCGAACATCGTTTCCTGGCCAAGGTGTACCGTCCTGCATTGTCCAACCTTCCTCAGGAACCTTTTGTGCCGTTGCCACCAAACGATTGATCCTAACTTTGAACTCTTCATATTCTCTCTGTATTAGAGCAAACAAATGACACCATGAAAAACTTGGTAATCAACCCCAGTAGATTAGGGAGTATAAGCTCAAATAGAAAAACACGTTTGGCAGTTTGAAAAAAAAAATGTAAATTCTTGTTTTCAAACATGTTTGGGTAACTTACCTTTTCTTACATTCAAGTAAAAAAATTATTCCTTAATTTAAGTAACTCTTTTCTTACCGAGAAAATAACTTGCTTATTTCCAGCTTCGACCAATAAAAGAATTATTTATTTACTTAAACTAAAATCTCTCTCTTACACTCACAGAAAGATATGTATGTTTCTTTGTGTGGGAAGTATGTACTTTATTCAAGAAACTAAGAGAGATATGATGGACAGACCTTCATTGCACGCCTTTCCCTCACAAATGCAGGATGGACTTTGTTTTTCAGATAGTCCATCTTCTCAGAAAAATACCATTCCGGTGCCCGTGGTTCAATATTGAACTTCTTGCAGAAGGGAACCCATTTCCGAGCAAATTCAGATGTCTCTGAAAGTGCTTCAAATGTAAGCATGGCTGCACCATCATCTGACACATAGCATGCAACTTTGTCAACCGGATAATCCACAGCAAGGATGGAAAGAACCGTGTTTGCAGTAATCAATGGAGGTTCTTTCATGGGATCAACTGTGCTGACAAAGACGTCTATGTCAGCCAACTCCGAAGGCCTTCCTTCTCTCTCGTACCTAAACAGGAAAAGCAATGGTGTCATCAAAGAATCAAGAGGGTTCAATCAAATTTTACATCCTCGAGGATGTTTGACAAAGCTTAAGAATCATTCAAAGTTTCTTCTAAGTAACTTTTTGTTTCGAAACATGTTTGGATAAATTATATTTTTCCTACTTTTTAAGTAAAAAAGTTATTAATTTAACTCTCACCTTACCTCCAGAATAAAGTAACTTATTTTCATTTTTTATCAATAAAAAATTACTTATTTTAAGATCTGTATACTTTTAAGCTTAGCCATATATGCTCCTAGCTCTGCTGTTATGAATTCATATAAAACATGTTTCGCCAAGCTTAAAACATTTGTAAGTAATTTTTGACTTTTGTGTCAGTAAAATAAGAAATAAGCATGTTTAGTGTTTCGAAACTAATCCCTTACGTTACAGTTAATTTTTACTTATAGGAAGGAAAAAGTAATCAAAATATGTTCAGAAACAAAAATCTACTACAGGTTTGCTTGATTTGCTTCTAAGCTTAGCCTAACATGCTCATCACCATTCACAACTTGAGAAATTAGAGAACTTGAGTTTTGAGTTTATAAAGCATATGTACCTAAGAGACAGCCGGTCAAGGTATGTTTCTCGCTTAATTGGATACCATTTTGGAAACTGATCAAGAATCCACGAAACAGCAAACCATATTTCACAAATAACTGATGTCAACCACAAGCCAAATGCATCATGAACTGGATGGAGAACCCTATAGTGTAAAAAGAAGCCAAGAACCACAAGGCGGAGGATAATTATCAATCTGTATGGGCTTATCTTGCTCGAAGCAATGGGCAATTTCCTTGACAGTGGCTGTCTTCCTTCATCCATCCTGTTGAGATGTTTCAAGTTAATAGATGAATGGTAAGTGGAAATGATTGCATAAACAAGTGAGACATACAATTCATTTCAAGATAATATAAATGATAATGCAACAAAATATTCCATTATGCAGATCTTGATTTCCAGTCTTGGAATCAATAATTTTACAGTGGGAATTCCATAATACATGGAAATGAAGTGGGAGCAACGAAGAACATTATGCCTGTACACATATTTATGATAGAAAATGATTTGTAAACCCCACAACATTTTTCACTGATTTAATTACTATTGAAGTGATATCTCATTATAGTGTCATGGCCAGTAGTCTTTCCTATCAGAAGGAGCATGCTTTCGTTTTGTGAACAGATCCAAAAAGTCCAAAAATAGACCAAGGCAAGAAGGTGAAAACAAAAAAGTGTAACCTCATTTTATGCACCCCCCACGATATAAGCTTTCGTGTCCTCAACAAACTTCTTCATTTCATGTGATTAATACAGGAACAAGAATTATTTATAGCAAATCTGCTGGACCTTCTAGCCAAATTACTAGAGAAATTCAGCCGAGAGTATGCAGACATGGTAAGCCCATGAATAATTTTCGACTGAAATCAGTCAACTTTGTTACTGTGCATCAGGTTTCCTATAGCTTCAATGTTCATCAGAATACTACAATATGTTTCTGTAATTTACTGGACAACTTTTCCACTAGGAGCATGTTTGGCTAAGCTTGTTTAGTTTCCAATGTTTGGATAACTTAGCCTCCATTTGGAAAGAATTTATAAATGGTTTAATTTATAAATAGATAGAAACGAGTGGCATATAAGTGGATAAACTTGTGGGTCCAGTGGGATGTGTAGTTGAAAATGAAATTTGATCATTTATAAATTTTGCCAAACGAAGGCTTAATTTTTTCTTACAAACAAAAAAAAGTTAATTATTTTAAAAGAAATTCTTACCTTAGTTTCAATATAAGTAACTTATTTCCAAGCTCTAAACAACGAAAAAATAATTTATTTTGAAACTTATTGAATCACTTATATGGAAACTTTTTAACCTCAGCCTAACCTGCTCTCCTACAAGTTGTTTGAAAACCTTTGACCCACAAGCTAAGAAGCAAATAATGCCAATCAGCAATTGTACTAGTGTCCACAGTCAACTTTTATTCAAGAAACACCTTAGTTATTTTTCTCATCTAATTGGCTATTCTCGTTGAACGGGAAGATCAATTTGCATATATGACATGATTAGGCATCTTCACTCAGATGACCAAACAAAAACAGATCAATTGCTCACAGAGAATGCATGGAGTCACTTACATAGGCAAGTCGGCATCCAATTCATTCCCATCCAAGTCTCCACCATCATTATCTCCTTGATGCTTGACCACCTGAAGTTTTCCAATTTGCCTCTTCTTCCATTCCTCCATTCGATCCTTCCATGCAACACTTCCATAACCATATAGTGCAACGTCTTTCTCAGGAACCATAGGCCTCGATTGTACTAGGACACAAAAAGTATACTTTCCATCACCCTTGCATGCAAAGTTAAAAGTAATCTAGGATAAGGAAAGCTATACGAAGCAAAATGACTTACAAGGTGCTGATGTGCCAGAAGGTGACGGATAAATCCCATCACCATAACTGGCAAATGGCGGTACTATGATAGCATGTTCATCAGAAGAAATCAGATCATCCTGAAAGTAGTAAGACGACAAGGAATTCACATGCTAAGTTGCATAACAAGTTTGTTTATTTATCTTTTTTTTTTTTGTGTGTATGTGTTGGGGGGGGGGGGGGGGGGAGAACCTTCTTCATTACCTCCTCACCATATGTCAACAGAGGGATTTCAAGACCCTTGGAAGACGAATCATGTTTTGAACCTCTAGATGAACCAACATGACCACCACTCACAGCGGGAATTGCCCCTGCTCTTTGTATAAGGCCAAAAGCCTCAATATCCCCATAATCAAACTCATGTTCCAAATCATCAATGTCATCCTCTTCCTCATCACCCTCGACTCTAGGACTACCTGCAGTTCACAGACACCTGTCAACTGTTTATTCACCTCGTGCAGTTAGCTTACATTAATCTTCAGAATGAAAAATTATATGCCTTTGATGCGCTTGTATCGGGTTTTGCACTGAGGACAAGCCTGATTTCCCTCTCTTCTCTCGTACTCATAGCAAGTCCTGCAAACTGGGAAAGCACATTCGTTGCACGCAACAAAGGGCTCCCCATCTATAGTTATCTCCACTTCATCCCCACAAATTTGGCATATTTGTCCACTTAGTTCTTGAACAGACTTAATCTGAATAATTACGAACACCAAGAATGCATATCTATTAGCCTCTAACTATCAACCCACAATTCATAAAGAATGTCAAATGAACTTTGTTCCCCGTTTTATCAAATGATAACCCAAGAAGAGAAAGAAACAGCTGGACTAAATTGGCAGTAAACCTGTGCACCTCCAATTCAACAAATCAATTTATTCCAATTTTCATTCAATATTTTGGTAAGTCTTAACTCCTAAACACCAATTGTGTGTTTGGTTAGGTGGACTACACAATACTCGATAATATCAAATCCAAAAATGAGTTAAAATCTTGTCTACTATTGTCCAATCTTGTCCAATACAGGAGTATGGAAGAAAAAAGTTCAAGTCTTTTCTATTGTGTAGTCCAAACAGTCGCAGAGGTTAATATTTCACCAACAATATACTGGGTTCTTTCTGTTCTTCACACCAAGATGCAGTACAATATCATTTTCAATTCCTTCACTTCACATAATCAGTTTTGTAGATTCCCATAATGATTATATATATAACATCAGAAAATTTGTAAAGCTGGAGTTGCAGCCAAAATGAAGTTGAAGACTTGGGGGGAAAATAAGACTAATATCACATGCATAAGTCACCAAACATCAAATACAAAGCATAAAAAAAATAACCTTCTTTATGCAAAGCTCAAGCACAGCATTCAATCAAATATTCCAAAATAAGAAAAATTAATTTTTTTTACCCCTCTCAAAGCCATCAAATGAGTGATCAAATGCTGAATACATACACTCCTTTTTACTATAATTAAAAACTCCTAATTTAGTTGAATGACTTGTGAATGATTAATCACAACAAAAATAATTAGAAAAAAAAAAAACAAGCGTCTTAAAGCATAAAAAACTGAAATTAGAACAAAAATAACTGAAATTATTAAAGAGACTTACCCTTCCAATTTCATCAGCATTAATAAGAATGAACTCATTTCTATTGTGCGAGCCAGCAATAAGCCTCCCTCCGGTGTCCATTACCATTCGCAAAATAATCAAAACTCAAAGTTTCGAGCAAGAACCAAATATTCAAATCGGAAAACACACCTCAGATTCAACTTTGCAATGCATAGAAACAACTGGAATGGCATAAAAAAAAACCCGCTTTTAGTGAAAATAGAAAAAATAACCTCAAGATTCCTGCGCTTAACTCAGATAAACAACTGGAAATCTAGGTTTTTGTGAAAAAAAATACAAAACTCTTCAAAATACAGAAAATCGCTTCAATAATCAACTTAAAAATACAAAATGACTAAAAAAATGCCAACTTTTCTGCTAGAAGTTGAGACTTGAAAAACTGAAGAGTGACCACAAATCCCCACATCAGGAAAAGCACTTATTAAAAAGAAACTCCCAATTTTTTTTTAAAAAAAAGAGCAAAAGCAAAAGGTTTGAAAGAACCGATTAAAATAGTTGAGTAAACCCACAGGTAAATGGGTTTCTTGAAAAAATATATAATAAACGATTAAAAAATATTGTTTTCTCTACAAGCTACGTTTGCACAGTTATACTAGGTTCCTTACAAAGAAGCAAAGTGAAGCCACTTGAATTGGATTCTTTATTCAGGACTAATGGTGTGTGATAATGGTAGCGACTGGTACTTCGAGTTGTATGTATAATGTATGTATCTGTAGAGAGAGAAACAGAGATAAAAAAAAAAAATGGTCCTTTTTGAGTTAGCAATCCAGCTGGTGGATGTTGGTTTATACTGAATCCCACTGGCTCATCTTGTCTTGCTTTTTTGTTTGAGATGCGACTTTTTTTTTTTTTTTTTGAAGTGGCCTCACCATTTTATCCTTCTTGTTTTAAAATAAAACTGAGTTCAAATGTGCATTTAACGGTGGAACTATCAATAGATGGACAGAATGATGTTTTCGACAATGAAACATGGAAACAGGGGTGAAGATGTAAAAATTTGAACGTATGGACATTTTGCACACTAAAAATGTTTTGTGCCGATAAGCCTTTCAAAGTTGTTCCAAACATATTTAGAACGACTTGACGTTATTGAAGCCCGATGGCATAAGTAATGTTACATGATAGTTATCTTTTCACTTTTTCAATTCCAAGAGATGCATTCATGTTCATTTGGATGTGGGATATTATCATTCATTGTTTCAAACGGTGATTGACTTCGACGAAGATTGTGATGAACGCTAATTTTTGTCAAAGAGATTGAAGAATATTGAGATTTGCAATAATGATACCCTAGTTTCGAATTAGGAGCCTCGTGTCAAGAGATGAGAGATCTTAGTCATTCAATATATTGAACAAGAATTGTTTTGTCCATAGCGATCCATACTATTTAATAAATTGACTCATTCCACAAATGATATTAGCGCAAAAGGTGTGGCACATTGGAGATGCTCTAAGGTTGGAGGACTAGCAAGACATCTCGAATTTCTGCCAATATTTTATCATACTTTAATAGTTTCAACCATGGTGCCTCAAGTTTCCTTTAGAGCTTTCTACAATGTTATTATGGGCACCAATTAAGATCTTAGATAATACCATCATCATTAATTATAGAAGTTAAATACAGAAAATTCGAAATCAAACATGGCCTTGGTCTAATAAAGGGGTTTTGTCGGCATGTAAGAAAAGGTTTCACTTCAACGAGGATTACCGGAGGTTAATATTTTATATCTTTCTATTCATTAAGTCATTACTCTACTTTCTTCACGCTTTTTGACCCTTTCTTTTTATTTTCTGGTGCCAAAGTAGATGCAGTCAACAGACTAATTAAAGAGCGAACACCATTACTTCCTTCGTTATTTTTAATCGCTTCACTCCACGTTCAATTAAATTTTTAGATCAAATGATTGAACATAATATTACACCAAACAAAGATCTTCGGATTAAGTCTAGTCATCACCTGTATAATAAAATTGTTAACGTGTTAGGACATAATATAAATGAAAAAATCGCTCACACCTGAGGGACGTGAAGATAAGATTTAAATGTGTAGCATTTCTAGTTGGCGTCTTAAACTTTCAAAAAATCAAATGATTCAACATCTATTTCCTTTCTATGCTACGCTCTCATGCACAAGCCTAGCGTGATTCGTGTTTGAATCGTTTTCGCCAATCAATCCACTCACTTGAGGCACAGAAGGATCTAGGAGGATCACGCTTTTAGTTGAAAAACATTAATCCAAACTCGATCGTAGAAGAATGAGGAACAATGGAGACAGAAAAATAATGTATTAATTAGTAAACAGATTACAGCTGTTTCCCAAGATGAGAGTGGATTAGTTTTAAATGAATTATATTATATATGTTGTTTGGAGGGGCATTCTAAGGTTAACATCAAAATGATGATTCATAAATTTAATCCGGTTCATGACGGTGCTTCTAGTCCATCTGCATCGGGTTTTTGTGGTCCACATATATTATATAAAATTTATATAATTAATTTGTTTCTACTATGCCGAATTTTCAAGGAAAGAAGTCGCTCTAAATATATTAAAAGAGGTCAAAATACATAAATTGTCGGTTTGATTCATTAAATTATTCATTGGCTGACGCATTACATTCGAAAATATCCATCTTGTATTTTACATATTTGATGGAGAATCACAACAATTTATTTAAAGTAATTGTGATATTACTCTTGTGCTCATTATCTTAATCATTCCCAAACTTATTGTTTGATTTAGGTGTTGAGCGTCGAGCACTACCGACAATTGATTTGATCCTAAATGTACGTATTTGATGGTAGATGAAATGTTATTATTCGTTCTTTTATACATTTAACATTTTGGCTCCAATCATGTTGATCATTGCTTCAAATATTTCAATTCTATAATATTTGTTAATATCTTTCAAGTCATCAAGATTATGTGAAGTTACGTAAACTCAAAGAAAAAGCCTGAAAAAAAAAATGCTAAAAATTGAGTATTTCTTTTGAACCTTTACTTCACTACCATAACTACATCTAATTATATCATGTTAGAAACATGATGCTAAAAAAATCTGTAGTTTATATAAAAAAATCCTTGCAAAGCGACTCCCAAACCTACACATGGCATTTGTAATACTAACGTAAGATTCAACCTTTATGACTGTGTCCACGTCGGATAAAACCGTGTCTTACAACAGGAAAATCTATAATTCTACCAACCTTGTCCCTTGTCTTTTCTTTCTACCTTTTTTGTTTCCTTACAACAGCTAATTTTTTTACACGTGTATTCAACAAGTCTCCATAGACTAACATTACCAGGATGGTATTAAATTAAAATTATTTAGTGCAGTAGAAAATGATACGACAAGAATGCTGGAAAACTGTCCCGCATTATTTTCATTCACTATCCTAAGATCACTATCGGATTGTGCCTTCTCAAATTTCTTGGAAACTTCCTTCAACTTATCAAATTACTTATATATATATATACATGCATGAATCTATCCTAATAAATTACTTCATCAGTACTAAAAAGTATCTAGCTAGGCATGGATGGCAACAAGTTGCAGAGTGGCTTAAGTTCGGCCTACCGGGGTGTCAGGAAGCGAAAATGGGGAAAATGGGTGTCTGAAATTCGCGAACCGGGTAAGAAAACTCGAATCTGGCTTGGGAGTTTTGAGACACCAGAAATGGCAGCTGTGGCATATGATGTGGCGGCATTGCACCTTAGGGGTCAATCTGCACACCTTAATTTTCCACAATTGGCACCTAGTCTTCCCCGTCCAACTAGCACAACTCCTGAAGATATAAGATTGGCAGCCCAACAGGCGGCTTCAGCCTTTGCCGGGAGATCATGGGATGGCTCCAGGATGGGGAGTACTTCTGCTGCGGCCGATCAAGGGCCGGTGACAGTAGGACTGTCACCAACACAAATTCAAGCCATAAAAGAGTCACCTTTGGACTCACCAAAAATGGGGAATGCACTACTAATGTTGGAAGAATCTATATTTATCACTAACGAATATGAGATGAGCGATTGTGAAGAGGAAACCGATGACCCGCTTTGGGGGCCCTAGCTAGCTAGGGGAACTTAATTTAATATATTAACCCGTGAAACAAAACATGAAAATCTTAATCAAACAATTAATTATATTTACAACTTATTAAATATTAATGGAGAAAATTCAAATGCCATATAGGGCCTATGCAAGCTTAGTGACTTAAAATGTGCAACTCTCCAATTTATTATAGAGTGTTGCAACTTGAATAATTATAGTTTTTGTAATTTTTTTTAAAATTTATGGATTATTATGTTTTGACTTTCCCTGGAAACGAGGTAGAATTTGATTGGTTGTCTAGCTACTTATATGTTGCATTGATGATATCATGTAATTTAAATTTCCAAATAAAGGTGTGCTTTATTTATGATATTTATTATCAACTTTTCAATCTTTTATTTTTGGGTAAATAGTACAAAATATTCTTACCTTTCAATGTCATTGTACAAAACGTCCATACCTTTCTTTTTTGACATTTTCACCCTTACCTTCCACATTTCATAGCGCAAAAGGTCATTTTTAACATTTTTCCAATAAAATGACGAATGAATGGAACATTGCCTTCAAGAGTACAAATGGACTTTACGAATGATTGGTGATGCCATTTGAACTCTCAAATGCCCTGAGTACCTTCATGAGAGTGATAGACTTGGTTCTTTGTCCTTTCATTGGGTCTTTTATTGTAGTTTATTTCTATGATATACTCATTTATAGTAAATCTAAAGAAGATCACTTGGTTCAATTGAGGCAAATCCTAGATGTTTTGAAGGAAAATCAGTTATACATCAACCTGAAGAAGTGCACTTTCTGTACACAAGCTGTTGTTTCTAGGATTTGTGGTTGGTGAAGATGGTCTACATGTGATCGAAGAGAAGACAAGAGCAATTCGAGATTGGCCAACACCAAAAACAGTTTATGAAGTAAGGAGATTACATGGCTTGGTAACTTTCTATAAGAGACTTATCAAGCATTTTAGTATTATTGTGGTAGCACTTACAAAATGTTTGAAAAATGGGAGATTTAGTTGGGGAGAGGAGCAATATAAGAGCTTCACCTTCATCAAAGAAAAGATGTGCACGCCTTTAGTATTAGCTTTACCAAGCTTAGATAAAATCTTTGAGTTGTAGTGTGATGCTAGTGGTGTGGGCGTTGGGGGCTGTCGTTTCTCAAGAGAAGAGACTCGTAGCTTTCTTTTCGAAAAAGTTAAGTGATGTAAGGCAGAAGTGGAGTACCTCTCTACAAGGGTGTGAATCTTGAATCAGTGGTAGATTTCTATATTAGAAATGGGTATTTGTTTAATGGCAACTAGCTTTGGATTCTCGTTACATCTTTACGTGAAAAATGAATTTGAGATCTGCACGGGTGAGGTCTAAATGGACACTTGGGATATGGCAAAACAATAGCCAGTTTGGAAGCAAGTTATTATTAGCCGCAATTGAAACGAGATGTTGGAGTTATAGTTAGAAAATCTTACACTTCAGGTGTTGAAGGGTCAAGCACAGAATATCTGGTTATACATGCTACTTCCTGTTCTCATGGTATATGACAAGATCTCACTATATATTTTGTTCTAGGATTACCTCCTACTCAGTGGGGACATAGGATTACCTTCCAAGATGGCTCACTTCATAGCTTGTCCAAAAACCTCAGATGCATCAAATATAGCCAAACTATTTTTCAGGAAGGTTGTTCGGTTGCATGGAGTTCCCAAGTCTATCACATCAAATCGAGATACAAAGTTTTTAGGGCACTTTTAAATGACATTGTGGAAGTTCTTCGAGATAAATTTGAATCGAAGCAACACTACATATCTCTAGACGAATGGATAAATGGAAGGCAATAGCAAGAGTATTGCTACTAAAAATCTGAAGAAAGAGGTGCTAACAGTCCGTGATGAAGTAAAACAGAAGTTGGAGAAGACTAATGCAAAGTATAAAGTAGCGGCATAATCACATCGATGGAATGAACAATTTCGGGAAGGAGACTCAGTGATGGTGTTTCTAAATTACTGATTTGTCAACTTCTATGGGCTTTTCTAGTATATTCAATGTGACAAATTGGTACAAGTTCCATGAAGATGATGAACCTCTCTATCTAGATTATAACTCGGGGTCGAGTTCCTTGGAGGTGGAATGAACTGATGTAGAATAGATGGCCGAGTGGATTGAGAAACATTTGGACCAAAATGGGAAAAATAGAAAATTGGAACTTTGGCGTTTGAGCTCGGGTTTGAGCCCATAATACCTTTTCAGAAAGAGAACGACGAGACTAGTTGAACTCATTAATTTTCCTTGACGTATGTCGGATTTTATCCATCCGAGTTCGTTTAGGACTCTAAACCTAGTTTTTAAATTTTAGTGTTATTCATTTCAATTAGTTTATTTTGAATTCTCTTCAATTTTAGTTCCTTTTAGGCAATGTTTTCGTTTAAACTATTATAAATGAAGGGTTAATTCTTTGTTTTTAGGTGTCTTGAAATTAATAAAACTTCTTGATTTTATCTTTCATTCTCTGGTGGATTTCAGATTTGTGTTCTTAAGATTTTCACTTAAATTTCTAATTTTACGCTGCATCAGATAGGTTAGGATAAGTGCAATTATTCTTTTAACAACTTTCCAATTACAAATTTTATCAACTTTTATCAAAGTCCACGAAAATTTAATTTTTTAACAAAATCAAACAAGTGTTAAATTATTAATCCTATGTTTGGCTAAGTCCTAGATAACCATAAAACGGCATTTTTACATCTTTTATTTATTATTGCACTACTAGATATATATTAAAACCAAAGATTAATACTAATATTGCATAAACAATTTGCACTACAGGATTTTACAAATAACTTCCAAAAAATACAATTAAAATTGGGCTTTAAATTTTTATTTTTTTGATAAATAAAATGTTTATAGATCAAAAATTTTGTACAAATACTCCAAGCATATATGAGCTTACTGTTGACTTATGGTTGATTTCATCATTAATGTTTTGATCATAACAAATAAGATTAATATTATTTCTAACAATTGATTTTGAGTGATGATAGTTCAACATTAAAATCAATCAAGCATTGTCAAAATCAACATATAAAGTGATACTTGAACTTAAATCATACATTTAAAAAAAT
>CAIGRP010057769.1:0-18669 GCA_903798385.1 Fraxinus cuspidata | reverse complement strand
CTCCCAAACCTTTTGAGACAAGATGGATATTAGCATCGAGTACCCATGATAAATAGTTTTTGCCAGATATGTCAAGTGCAACAAACTCAAGCTTTGTGATATTTGCCATTTGATTAACTACACAATAAGGCAAGAGAAATACAATTAGTTTCAAAGAATATGATTAAACATCAATAGTCAGTATCAATATGACATAAGTTATGTGTTTTCCTTCAGGGATAAACACCAATTTAAAATAACACGTTCTTCGAAACACGTGCTACTTCGAGAACACGTTGTATTTTATTATTACTTCTTCAAGAGTAATATGTCAATATTCTTCTGGAATATTGAAAATTATAATTTATGCTCATTAGGAGCAAATAATATTCTTCGAAAATAATAATTATAATATTGTTCTAATTCAGGAGCAACAACATAATAAATTATCAATTTAAAAAGTAAAAATATATATAAAAAATATTTAATTAAGTTAAAAATATTAATTACTGTACATTCATGATATAAATTTATTAATTAACAAATATGTATTAGAAAAAGAAAATTTCAAACTTAAATTAATTTTGGCAAATCTAAAGAGTACACGTAAACGGTATGGAAACTCAATGCATGAATCAAGATTTTATAAACATTAAGCCCCTGTTTGACTCATATTAAAATTTTAATTCTCATTCTTCTACTCATTTTCAACTACACATTTTTTAATAAAATAATTTTTTCCATCACATCAATAACTTTTCTTTATTTTTCAACCACACATTTTCCATCAATTTACTATTCTAAAATACATTCTTCTAAAATAATATGGCTTAAACACACCATAAGCAGGAAAACGTAATGATTACATTCTTGAGTGTAGTGAATTATAAAATTGTTTAACCATTAAGCGTGAATTAAATGTTGTACAGGAAAACGTAATAGTTATGGCACAAATTGATACAAATTGAAGGTGGCAAAATTAATGCATATATAAAAAGCGGCAGAATTGATACAAACTAAAAATCGGCAGAATTGATACGAACTAATTGTAAAAATCACGTGTCACCAAATTGATTTTGGTACACGTGAAAAAAATTACTACCTTCACTAGACTTTGAAAAATTAAACTTTCGCGCTGATAACTTATTATAAAAGGAGAGAAAAGAGAAGAGAATAAGAGAAGTCATTGACTTGTATATTTTATTGAGAATCAATACCAGTATTTTTCGTGCTGATAACGTGTTATAAAAAGAGAGATTAAGAGAAGTCAATAGACTTGTGTCTTTTATTGAGAATCAAGACCAGTATTTATAGGGTCTAGAATAAGAGTTACAATTGGAATGAAATAGACTTTCTGAAATAGATAAGTCTTATCTCCTATATTATGATAATACTAAATAATCATCAATAATTATCTCATTATTTTACAACAAGTATATATATATATTTTTTTTTTCTCACGTGGATAGAGATCTCTAACTCAAGTGAATATTTTTAACAAATAATAACAATTGAGAAAAAAATTCGCAATTGTGGCGCTGTCTTATCTTTCACATACACATAAATTTCAAAATCTCCTAAAACCTAATTGGAGATACACCAAAAATAGTAATCTCACTCTGTTATAAACTTGCGGTTCGCTCTCCCTCAGATTCACTATTTGCCCATTAATGTGAGTAAATAAATCTCTTGCACTGCTATTGGCTTCTTATTTTTATGTGTTTATTAGGCTCTAAATCTTCAATTTACTAATGGGTTTTCGTGCGAAGTACTATTTACTTAAATTGTGTTTCTGTGATTGATAATTACGGTATATCTTCTTGCTTATTGAGTTGATTACGCGTTTTGTTTAATGGGTTTGAATGAAAATTTTCTTCTTTCTTTTTCTAATTGGATTTTTAGGTCTGAATTTTAAGCATATTTTCCGACTTTTGTCCAGTGAAAAGTATTATTTCCTCTTGTTCTATGAGTAACTAACTGTCTAGCTTCATTTGCCTTCGGTCTTCTATGTCTTCTAGTATGATTTTATCTTTTTTTTTGGAAGGTTCAGGCTAGATCTCTTTATTTTCAATTTGTCAAAGAATTGAGTAAATGACGGAAAATCGGTGAAAATTAAAGATTTCATTGTTGGCAAGCTTTAGTAATCACTTTTATATTGGTTTTAGGCATTTTTGCATTGTGAATAAATTGGAACTTGAAAGACATCTATATATGTAATTAAAAAAAATAAAAAAAATTACATGAAATGAAGATAAAGAACAATTATAAAACTTCATAGCTTGGAAACTCTCCTCTGTAGATGAATCTCTTCATTCAAAAATTTTTGCCATTCTTTCAACTCTCACTTGTTGTAATAGCTCTGCAAGAGGATGTGTACCTTAAACATGCACAACTATCATGTACAAAACCGTGCTTTAGATTTCTCTGTTTAAGGTTATATTAAAATATTTTATTACAAGTTATTTATATTAAAATCCCGGCGTGCCCACTGCGATGGATATACCGCTTTCTTTGTATTCTTTATAAAATCAACCAATTTTTTTATCTTATAGCAAAATGTGCTGATTTTGATGGAAATTGATATATTTTAGTGGCAGCTGTCAAAATTTTCTTACTTTACTATGTCTTTCCTTCTTTATTTTATAAAAAATTCATAGTACATTTTGGAGAATATGAAGTATATTGAAACAAATACATTTTCAGTTATTTCCCCATGCTTTTGACATAAATTTAGACAAAATTGAATGTTCTATGATAACATTCTTTCACATATTCCTTTTATTAACGAAAATTATAAAGCCCTGCTGATATTTTATAGTGCATTATTTCCTTAGATTGCAGCTTCAATGTAAAATCAATGGAATCTCTGTCTCTGTCTCTGTCTCTCTCTCTCTGCATAGGCGTGTACTTGGGTGGGTTTGATTTTGTGCGCTTTGACGTCCACATGAAAGTATAGTCCCAATTTTTGCAGCTGATCATCTGACAGGTTGATTGCATCAAAAGGATTTCCCGGTTTTACTTGTGTCATGTTAATAATATACTGTTTAGAGGGAAAACCTTCTCAGCCCATCAATTTAAAGCGAACTTTTTTCCTTATTTCTCTTTCTTGGTTCACATCTTTTGTGAGTTCTCTTAGAATTAGTGAAGAGATATTACCATTCATATAACTCCTTGCCTACTTATACCTCGTAGATGGCCTCATATAGTGGTTACCGTCGTGTTTCCTTCTAGCACAAAAATTGGACCTCTCTATTTGACGTTTTGATTCTTTCCGTACGAACTGGTGATGTATTACTTTGTGGATTGTTAATTTCCACCCAGCTGTTGAGCAGAATTAATTCACCGTTACACTTATATATTTTTCAGCACAGAGCTCATGGCTGAACTTGATCAGAGTTTTATCGAGCAAGAGCAAGAGCAAGAGCAAGAGCTAGAGCTAGAGCTAGAGCATGATGAAGAGCAAGAGCAAGAGCAAGAGCAAGAGCAAGAGCGAGAGCTAGAGCTAGAGCTAGAGCATAATGAAGAGCAAGAGCAAGAGCAAGAGAATAATGAAGTGCAAGAGCAAGAGAATAATGAAGAGCAAGAGCAAGAGCAAGAGCAAGAACAAGAGCAAGAGCAAGGACAAGGACAAGAACAAGAAATAGAACTCGAAGATGTGGATGTATATGAACATGAATTCGAAGATCGAATACCAGAGAATTCACATCCTGATAATAAACTAGACCTTGGAGATGATTCAGTTGCTGCAGAGGGTGAGAAATGGCCTGGGTGGCCTGGAGAGAGTGTTTTCAGGATTTTGGTGCCTGCACAAAAGGTTGGTAGTATAATTGGACGTAAGGGAGAGTATATTAAAAAAACATGTGAAGAGACAAAAGCTCGGATTAAGGTTCTTGATGGTCCTCCTGGGACGAGAGAAAGAGCTGTAAGTGAAATTTTATTCTGTGACTTAACATCTTACTTTTGATTTTTTGTGGGCTGGCTAGTAGTACGGAACTGATTAGTGCTTATTATTTTTTTTTTCAGTCTATATTCTCTGTTTTACTTGTATGTTTCTATTTTTGCGACATGTGTCATACGTTCTCACATGTTATCATTAGTTTTACAAGTTCAAATTAATTTTTGAGCTGGCTAAGAAATTTTCTGAGGAGTTCACACTTCTGACCTTCTGCTTCTCCAGTTCACGTTCTTTTGATAGGATTATGTAGATATTATTTTACTGGCATAAATACATCTTTCCAGTTGGAGTTGGTATGCTTAATATTTCAGCTGCTGTACACTGTTTAATAGCCATAGATTGAACTGAATGCATACATATGTATGGAAATACAGTAAACAGTTATATTCCATGTTTATATTTCTGCTATATAGTATTTGCTTACCATTTATATTTTGAATTTCATATATGAGCTTACAAGAGTGCGTGAAAAAAATATAAGCAATGCAACAGTTATGGTCTATGGTAATTAATTGTGCTTAATCATTGGTTCATGAAATGTGAAACGCTTTGCTCCATGCTTTCTACTTTTAAAAGATGGGTTTATGCCTTTGCATTTATTTCCTAGTGTATTTTTGGCACATTTGCTTCTTTCATTTTCTTGATATCAATTCTGCAATCAGTTTTACCATACTAGCACCATTCATTCAACAACTGTGTTTTGCTTATTTTCTGCCAAGATGTAGAGAGGCTAGTGGTATCTGTCTGTGATACAGCTTGGTTCCATGGGAGCTTTCCATGCCACTGATATTTGTGGCACAAGTAGCTTCTTTGTCAAGTGAATAAAAGAAAGGTCCTACACACTTTGAATGTTTTCATGAGCATAGGTCGGATATAACCTTGGCTTTGGCAACATTGGCTGTTTAACTACTTGTATAATCAAGGGATTCCACAACTTGGTGACATAACCCCACATTTGCATATTTATAAGGTCATATGGTGCCATGATTCAGTGTTTTTGTTATGTAAACATATTAGTGAAGCTGCCTCATGTGGGCTTACAATAGACAAGAGCGTTTATCAAATCAAAATTTATCAATTTTCTCAAAACATCTATTTGTCACCTGCCCTGGTATAACTATTGATATGCTATACCATTATTTTGTTTGAAATTCAACTCAATGCCTTTCTTTATGTGTGTTTTGTGCAGATTACATGTTTTCCTGATGGTCTTTATTTTCAGGCCAATTGTTTATGAATTTGTATCTTCTTATCATTTATTTTAACTTTTCTAATTTTTTGGGTACCTCATGCATGTACATGGTTTCACCTTCCAGTATGTTGATTTCGTTTAAATGATCAATGTTAACTCAGATGAAATTATCTCCATTCCCCTTCCCAACTTAGTATGTTTTAACTGAAATGCGCATCCAATCCATCAATCTCACTTGTTAGATGCAATTTTTTATCTTTACTTTACATCTCTTGACGAGACAAATTTGTACATGTAATCATGCTTTTTTGTTTTTTCTTGCTGATCTAAGTTCAACATTATTATTCATCCTGGAACTATTTAGATTTTTCTGATCACTCTTACAAAGGGGTCTCTTTTCTTGTTTATTTAAATTCAAATTTTATAATGGAGGAGTTCATAACATTGGCAATGTTGCTTTTTTCATCGCCGGATAGGTTATGGTATCTGCCAAGGAAAACCCTGATGTTTCACTTCCATCTGCAGTAGATGGTCTACTTAGGGTCCACAAACAGGTTTTGAATGGGACGGAAAATGATTCTTCTCATGCTCCAGCAGGTGTAGGGAACAAGGTATCAACAAGGCTACTTGTACCTGCTGCACAAGCAGGAAGTTTGATTGGAAGGCAAGGCATGACAGTCAAATCCATTCAGGAAGAGTCTAATTGTATCGTTAGAGTTCTTGGACCAGGTTTTTCCTCTGCTTTTCTATATGCTGTACTACTCTTAGGGAATTGAAATGCATCTGCATCTGCATCTACATTGCTTCTCTGGATTAGCATTATGGTGCCTTTTCTCTCTCTACAGCCCAGGCAACCCTTGACTAGAATTTGCTCGAGTATTGTTGGTTTCCAATTATTTGATTAGAGAGCCCGGCTTTCCTGATCACAGTGTTATCCATTTCTGAAATCGCTGACATCTTTTCAATTGGTGGTTTTTCTATATATACCTTCTTCTGGCTAATTGAATGAGTCAGAATCAAGTTTTTATTCTCTAATGTTCAACTTCATTTTAAATAGAGTATCCTTGTGAAATGTATTTCTACTCTAAATCTAAACAAAAAATGTATAATTGAAGCTGCAATATATTATTGAGTCATAGTTTGAGGGATGCATTATATTCTTGTATACTTTCAAGAGGACTTTTACTAGAAAGTCCGAAAGTTCAGGAATAAACGTTTCTTTATGATTTGACACCAACAAAAAGTATATTCACTCTACTGAAAATAAATGACATGCTAATTGCTATGAATATGAATTTTTGTTTGATCATTTTTTGTGGCCAGGCAAGCTCACAAAGAAGAGTCTTGGGTACATAATGAGTTGTCCTGCAATAAAATGTGATTTCTTATTTATCTAATATATAACTACATGAAAAGGAAAATGAGAAACAAACATCTTCAACTAGATCAGGTATTATACTTATTTTTAGCTTTGTAACCTAGGAGGTACAGACCCTCTTATGGGTATCAAACATGGAGACACTCCAAAAGGGTTGAACATGTCAAGAGACTCCTAATGTAAGAGCTTGGACCCAAGTCCATATAAACCATTCACATAATTCCACCTGTGCATGGTTTGAAGTTTCATATTTACGAAGTGTTTTATCCAAAAGAAAAAAACAGATTTTTTTTTTTAAGAGAACAGAAACTTCTTGGAAGACAATCGTTTTTGCTTTTTAAATTTATATTAGAAAGTCATGTTTTGGGTTTGGAAATTATGATCCCGCTTTATCAGTAAAACTATAACATAACTTTCAAAAATATTGGTTATTTCATAAATAAACTAAGAATAAAAGGATTTCTAAGATTTTAGAAATTTCCCCTAGTGATAGAATTATCTTAAAAGTAACACTGAGCTCAGAGAAGCTTTTAAAGAGGTGTGAGGAGGTGTTCATTGTTGCACCTTAGTTTAGCATCCACTTTTGTGTTCTGATAGATGTTGGAATAATCTATTGGAACTTTGAACTATGTTCCTACTGTATGGAGAACTGTGAGATGCCTATTACACAAGTACAGGCTTATTCAAGTATATCCATCACACGAGGTAGGGTGGTCTTGCTATGACTTTCAAAGACCCGAGCCGGAACGACAAGCCTTGGAAATATATTGGATCTAAACTATTGAACAAAATGCTTAAAACTCATGTGGCCATATAGTAGCTGCCCAAGTGGTTATGAGCCTTTTACATAATGCATCAAATTGACTTAGCATGGAGTTTACACTTATAATTAGTCTGCTATTTTGCCAATCTTGGACATGCTGGGAACGCTATTGACGAAATGCTTAAAACTCGTGTCGCGGAATAGTAGCTGCCCAAGTCATTATGAACCATTGAAATAATGCATCAAATTGACTTAGCATGGAGTATACACTTATAATAACTTTGCTATTTTGCCGAACTTGGACTTGCTGGGAACACCCTAAAGGACACTTGGGTGTTAAAACATTCCTTTCGTTAGAAAATATGAGGTACATTTTAATACAATAAACTTCTAGGTTCTATTGAGGAAGTGGAAGAAGAATTAAGCCATGATCTCCATTCTTTAAAAACTCAATTTTCTCCAAACTCATTTTAAACCATTCGTTCTCTTAGTAAAATAATTTTAGACGTAAATCCAAAACTTTTTCCTACTTTTTAAATACACATTCTTCAAAAAATCTTTATTACAAAATCTATTCTCCCAAACGATGGGGTTCAAACAAACCCTAAATATGTAGAGAAGGATGAGGTAAATAGTGATTACCAAAGATTTTAAATTCCTCTGATATGTGTGCACTCTTCCATCAACTATTGTATATATCTCATCTTGAATAATCCAACACAAAGCTACCAACCAATTTATAGTTATCATTTTTCTTTTCTCTGTTACTGTAAATATGCTCAACTCATGTATTAAGTTTTTCCATCTCGATAATAAAAAATAAAAAAATAAAAAAATTGATGATGTATTACAAAATAAAAATGTTATATGATGCATCCTTAATTTTTTTACTACTAATTTGCAAATGACGTGAAGGCTTGTCGAAGTTGTGTAGTTTCAAATCTTTGCTACCCCATCAATGTTTGTGATTCTTAGTTTGTTATGAATATAATAATTTAGCATTTTAAGATAACATTCTTAATGTTTTTCCTTACTGAGACAAGGATCACATCAATCCTCTAATAGTCTGCTTGGTGGAATTGCATCTCTCTATGTAGTTTCTTATGTTGTTAGAGTCATAGAATGCATCTTGTGTACTTGCTTATGTAGATAGAAAGGCTTCATGTGTACTGTTCTCTTGAAGATGGTCTTCGCTGATTTTCTTCAAGAGCCTAGGGCATGAATCTACAGTTTTTCTTCATTTCTAGTCAATGTTATTGTCTTTGCTTATTTTCTTGAAGAGCCTAGAGTTTTACTTTGCAATTCGTCACTGTTTCTAGTCCACTATATTTGCTTGATGTGGATTTGGTATAAAGGAATTTGCAATCTGTATAATGTGTTGAAAAATGTCAAGAAGGAAGCAAATTGCCGTAGAGCTGTAGAAAATGATGGTGAACAATGTTTCAAGTTTTTGGCGTGCTCAGAATTATAATATTTTCATCTCTTGATTATTTGCTACTTTCACTGCCTGAATAATTTGAATGATTGAGTAAATGAACTAAATTAACTGAAGAGAGCAGGTTAAATCTGTTAATTACACCTGAAGCTGGACCATTCATCCTGATGACCAGTCTGCATGACTTGTTCTTTTAGGGTTCTCCATTTTCAAGAAACCCACTCATTTGAAAGAAGTGTTAGATTTCTTATTTTTAGTGCTTCTTGCATTTATTTGAGGATTATGTATTCATTATAAGAAAACGAGTGGGTTTGATTATGATTTGCTGCGGAGTCAGTGTAAAATAATAAATCAGATATTTTGGATTGTTGATGTAATTCAAATTTATTCGGTTCCTCTTTTATGACCTAGATTTTCTGTTTACCCTTGTTTCCTTACACGTTCTGTAACTCTGACTACCTTGGTAAATCAATTATTCATTACTGAATGAGAATGGTAGATTTTGTGACATCTTCAATTAATATCATATTCAAGTGCTAATGTGCTATGTAGAAATGCAGTTAGTTAACTCTTTTCATTTATCTTGCTACGTTCAACTTTTGACATAAATCATTGCAGAAGACCTACCTGTTTTTGCCCTTCAAGATGATAGGATTGTGGAAGTTTTAGGAGAACCGGCAGGTATACACAAAGCGATTGAATTAATAGCTTGTCATCTGAGAAAATTTTTAGTTGACCGCAGCATAATACCGATAATTGAAATGCAAGTAAGTCTGCTTTTCATTAAAAAGTCCTGTTTCATGGCAAATTTTTACTCAGGCGAATATATTTCTGAACCTCATCTATTGCTTTACTTGTTAGATGCAAATGCCCAATACACAAATGGAACACATGCCTCCTTCCCAATCTTGGGGCCCGCCTCCTCAATCTTTTCCTCCTAATGCAGCTGGTGGTCCTGGATATGGAGCCAGCCCTCGTTTCATGCCACCTCCTAGGCAATTTGATAATTATTATCCTTCAGCTGACATGCCACCTCTGCAAGAAAAACAACCTCATCAAGGTATATCTGATTATGGAAGAGAAGCGGCAATGCCTGTGCATTCATCATCCAACCAGGCCATGCAATCAATAATCACTCAGGTTCTTCTTCTTTCTTACGAACATGAATGCCAATATCTTGATGCAAATACGAATCAGAAATAGTAGCAAGGACTGGTTTATATTTAAAAATCAAAATCTCATCATAGAACATAGTTACAAAGATATCTTGTAACCTCAATCTAAAATTTTGAAAATCCATACTAGAAAAGTTTCTTGTAAATTGTGCCTAGACAAAGCTTATTGGTAAAAAAGGAAGACATTGCAGGTACTTGTGAACTTCCTACGATAGTGACCTTTCATTTGTCCATAATCCCAGCTTTATTGATGGAATTGGCAGTCCTATAGAGCTTGTTGCTGTTTCTTGCATGCATATACTTTGCTGGTTCTCAAGTCTCAACTGTGTTACAGTTGAAGTTATGCCCCTGGATTGAGTTTTCAGGTCAATTTCCACAACCTATTTTGTATGCCAAGTATATAGCAGAACTCAATTTAGAATATATTTTAACTTAAAAGACTCCCTTTCCTTTGTTACATTTAATGATTCTATAATACAGTAGATTGGTTGGTGCTACTAGAACAAGTAGAAGAGAGGTAGGGCCATAACTAAAATGTCTTTATGTGGTTGCAAAATTTCTATTTCATTGGATCCTGCCATGGATTTCGTGATGGATCAAATGGAGTGGTGAAAATGGTTTTGTGCAGCTGAACCTTAATTTATTGGGAACAAGGCTTATATTGTTGTTGTAATTGCACTTGCCTCAACTTGATATATGGAGTAGGCTAAAGTTGTGATGGTGAATCCTAAAGAAATGCAGATTAGAATGGCTTTCTATTTGCATTACTGTTATGAAATTTCTTGAAAAACACAAAACACTGCTGTGCTACGAGCTCCATCCTTCTGAAAGTGGCAAGATTATCTTTAATGTTAAATGATTTTCCTTCCAACGCAGATTAGGTTTATATTTAATTTGAAGAATTTCACGTTCATCTATTAACTGATCATTTGCCAATGCAGAGTGCTAGCTCTATTTTGATTGGGAATTATTGCTTGCCGTGGCCTTGCCTTTCTGATTATAGATTCATAGTAATTATATCAACCTAAACGTGTCATATCCAATGTTTTCCTTGAAACTGAAGTCATCTCCACTTGAACTTTTGACAGTAGGCGTTACCTATTTAATGCTGGATGAGAACAGTTGGAATCTAGAGATATCTGTTGAGCCCTCCCTTGTCTCATAGTGCTTGATTCAGCTGACATTAGTCAGTATTTATGCGTGATCTTTTTGGTTGTTGAGCCTGTGGCAATGTTGATTTTTGCCTTGATACTTGTTTGTTGCGTTAGCTGAATGAAGTTACCTAGAACCAGATTTAATTATTTATTCATTAGGACATTTGAGCCCATCAGAACAAATATTATGAAGTGTGCTATGGGATAGGACTATATAGAAACAGTGGAAGACAATACGAAAAGGAGGTTTTTTGAGTTTCATTGACTGATTTGAGTTTGGTGACTTTGCAGGTCACACAACAAATGCAGATTCCACTATCTTATGCTGATGCTGTAATTGGTACAGCAGGTGCAAATGTAAGCTATATTCGGCGGGTTAGTGGTGCTACAGTTACTATACAGGAAACAAGGGGAGTTCCTGGGGAGATGACAGTTGAGATCAGTGGAACTGCTTCTCAAGTCCAAACAGCTCAGCAGTTGATTCAGGTAATAATTTCGTTCAAATGCGTATCTACTCTGTTAATTTTTATTTATTTATTTTTTATTATTATCATTATTATTTTTTTAAGTTTGGCCCTTTTAGAATTTGTTGTGCATTTGATTGCCCAATTATACCTTTCAGAATTTACTTCAACATCATGTAGCTTTAGTGCATTGAGTATTCTTAAATAGTTGCTGAATCTCATCATATCATTTTAATGGTTTGTATTGCAGAATTTCATGGCAGAAGCTGCCAACCCACAGCCAAAGACCGCACCTTCTGCTGATCAAGGCTATAATTCTTATGCTGCTCATGGTTCGGTATATACATCTCCCCCTTCAAATCCTAGCCTTGCGGGACAAACTGGAGGCTACTCTTCGTACTATGGCACCAACTATGGTTATTAAGGCGTGGTTCCGGTTAGGACAATATGTGCTATTGTGTCAATGTAGTTTGGTCAGTATCTAATAATCCTCATGTGACAATTTGCATTATGAAAGTTTTAAGGACTTGTAACACAAATCACAAGAGCCAAGAAATATTTTTATATTTTTTGGCCGTCTAGAAAATTGTCTTTGTACCTCTGGCATTTGCCAGATTTGACTTTATTAATACACTAAGATGTCCCGAGTGAACTATTGTTTTGATCTCATTGCCTTGGTTTTACATTCGAACAGACATTCTGATGGGTATTTAGCAAAATGAAATTTAGAGCATGCTCGGGAGTGTTTAAATTAAAGATTCAATCATGCTACTTGTACAATTTTTTTGACAATCTTGATTGACAACTCACATTTGACAATATCACATTCATCCGTTTTAAAAACTATTTTTTATATCAATGAATCAGATTTTGACAATATCAATGTTGTCAACTATAATTGTTAACAATAATTGTACAAATAAGTTAATTCATTAAGATTTAAGTAATTATAAGTTGTGGGTTTTATAGAATGTATGGATAATGCGAGTTTCATGAAATTGTGGATAAAAAATGTATTTGATCGGTTTGAATTATAATTTTAGCTTTGCTCAATGTGCATTAGTTTATAAAGTACTGCGTCATCCTGGATAACTGTCAGTATATACCTCCAATCCACTTCCTTGGAGTTAAAGAAATTCTAAAAGTAAAACCATTAATTCAAATCACCATACATGTTTAAAAATCAATTGCCTTCATATTCCCTAATGTTTTTCTTGGAAACTATCAAATTATGAGGTGTATTAATTGCATTGTTTATCTTCAAAAACAAAAAATTTCCCTTAGAAACTTTACAAAAATGTTCATTTACCCTGGTAAATATAGCCTTACTCGACCCTCTACCAATAAACCTTTTTATTAAGTTGATGCGAACTTTTATTATTTTTCTCCCTCTCCTTTTTTCTCTTTTTTATTTGTCTTCGAATACGAACACTTTATTAATTGAACTCCAAAAACTAGTTTACTAGATTTTACCACTTTTCAAAGTAGTCTCAGTTACTATTATCCATTTTTGTAAAGAGAGACAATTTTAAACTATTTGAAAAATTACTAAAAAAAAGCTCTCTCCTAGAACACTTTTGAAACGAAGCTATTTTTCCGGTCCTTTCAAAAGAATTTCTTAAAATATATTTTTATCTATTTATTTAGTAGGACTCTACAATTGAACGCTCGTTTATTATCTACACAGTTTGAAGGATCAACAATTTGTAAGTACTTGAATTTTTTAACTTTAGTCTTTGGCTCTCACACCTACAACAATTGATATGTAAATTTGTATTGACGGAGTTAGATTTGAGTAACCCTTCCTAGTTTAGTTTTTTGTCCCTCAATGCTCACCGCTTATGACAATGTTTCGAAAATCGAATCGAGTATATTGGTTCGACTTGATATGTTAGGAATCGATCCAATTACAAGTAATTTTACTTTCATTGTCATTTGACTTTGATATACTATTTGATCGTTGACGCTTTCTCATAATTCTCCCCCCTGACTTGATGCAAATCGATTTTCAAGACATTAGAAAATCAAACTCGTTTGGAAAGATGAGTTGTTGGAAATTCTCCATTCCCTGGCCGATGTGGCCCACCCAAGCCTTGTGTGTTTGAGCCACATTATTTTGGAAGAATGAATTCTGAAATGGTAGATTGATGGAGAATGTGTGATTAAAAATGAGTAGAAGAATGAAAATGAAAATTTTAATCCACACCAAACATGGTTTAATTTCTTTTTCTTTTTCCGAGAAACCAGAGAAAAACGGTAAAATTTCCTGGGAGGGTTTTTCCCATCTTGCCCAACCACCACCAATCACCAGGCTCCGCATAACCTTCAAAGAAACTTGATTTTCTGGTGATATCTCCGATCTGGTAAATTCTGATGACCCATTAATTATTTTTCACCAATTTTGAAAATTCTATTTGGTAATCTGAATTAAAAAATTTACTGGATTAGGACTAAGGAGACCGCTTTGGTGGGGATTTGCGTGTAAATTAAAATTTTGCTTCAGTGAAATAAATTGAATTCTTATGTAGGGAAATCCTGTACTTGGCGTGCATTGAAACTTGATTTTTGGAGGAAAAAAGAGTGGTGAAAGTGGAATTACTAGGTTACAGAATCAAAGGATTATAATAAAAGACTTAATTGTCTAGAAAGGGATGAAAATTAACACTTCGAATTATTTTAATTTGATATTATTACCTAATCTTTTATAAAGTTCCAAACATTGGGGTAGAATGTAATTCATTTGTTGGGGGTATTACATTTTGCATGTAATGTGGTGTCCTTTGTGGCATCCTCTCACAATATCTTGCATAATGTTGGTAAAACTCTCCTCTGGACAGTGGAATTTGTTGAGATAACTGGCTGTGTTATTACCTTTTTTTTTCCCTATCAATTTGCTCATTCTTTATTGTTCTTATTTCCTTCTATTACTAATTTTGCAAATGCAGATATTTTTATAAATTAGGTGTGCTTGATAAATTTACAAATATGGATATTTTTAGGTTATTTTCTTAACGAAAATTGTTATCGTTTTCAAAAAGTTCCCATTTCTAGGTATACTTAATCTGTTATAATTTCTGAACTATGGGGGACATAATGTGATTTATTTATCTAAAACCTATTAGGTTTTGCATGTAGTATGAGATCTTTTTGCAAGTGACCACCATTTTCTCTTATTTAGTATGCTTTGGTATGTAAGCAAATATGAATGTTATTATCTGGTCTTTTTTTATTTATGAAAAATAGTTAATCTATGAGTGCTACCATTAATTCCCATTCTAGATAATTTTTATATACAAAAGCTAGATTATCAGGTGATTGAGGTCATATGTAGATTATCTAGATGACAACTAGAGTTAAACTTAGGAAAGTAGGGATTCAAATGTTTAGAAATTAAGTGTTCAATGATTTAGCATTGAACTCAAAAATGTGAAAATATGTGTAGGAACAGCTTCTGGCCCTTTAATTATGTTTTCCACTTGTACTGGACCATTCTTACTTTAAATTTTGAGGGCTAAAACTCAGATATTGAAGGAAATTGGCTTCCGAAACTTCTTTGCGGTTTGGGTTGTATGGTCTGAACAGATTTAACATAATTGGGCTGCTTCAGTTTCTTTACTTAATAAATTCACACGTTAATTCCTTTAAAATCCGTCATAAATTCTATTCATTGAGCAGAAGGCTTGGTGTGGTCAAATACTGGCCAAAGGTTCAAACTAATTCTTAGTTTTGGCTTGCAGGTTCCTCCATGGTAATTGCTACCAAAATGCCATCACCTGGCTATTTCACAATTTTCAAACACCTAATACCTTCCAGATCAAGGTTACTTACCATCCATTTATCTGATCACCTTAGCTGCATTGCATTTTCCTTTGACAAATTTTCGCTCTTGCAGTTGATATTTTCTCATGTGGGTCATACTTTTATGTTCAATAAAGTTAAGTGATGTTACGCTGGTTCTCTTCGAGATTTATAAAAAATAACAATATTGTTGCATTATTCCATGTAATTGGTTAGATAGACAAAGATCTTAGATTCTATGTTTTTAAAGTACATTTATGCATGCATGTAAGCTAAAACTTCTTTTACAATTGTCTAGGAGGATGGCATGGTCTATTAGAAGTGCAGCTGATGGTGGGAGACTAAATTCTTCCACAAACGACACGGGTGGAACTAGGTTTATTAGGGCCATGCAGGCTCTTCAAGTCAAGTCGAATGCTAGAATCAAGGAGTTGAGGAAAAACTTCCTACCAAGTTACTGTTTTTCTTGGTGGGTTTCTATTGTGCAACCGCTTTCGCAACTGTAATAGGGCAAACAGGGGACAGGGATGTTTTATCTGCTGCGTTAACTGTAGCTGTAGTGGAGGGGGTTGGGGCTTTCATGTATAGGTCTTCTCTTCCCTTGTTGGATAACATAAGAAACTTGATCACCATGTGCAATTATTGGAAAGCTGGCCCTTCTCTCTGTCTTTTCTTGGAAAGTATTAAATGGGATATAGTAACAGTGTATATGTTGAAGTCCTGCAAAGACGTATTCTCATTACTTAAGTGTCCTCTACTCTTCCAGTCGCTCGAGCTAATTCATTACATGATTGCATTACATATTGGAATCATAAGGACTTTATTGCTTCAATTGAGATTGACATGATACATGCTTAAAGTGCTTCTCAGACTGCAAGGCACAATAGAAGTAGAGGATCAATATTGCAACTGCTGAAGAAAAATTGTATGATTTATATGGTGCTTAAAGGACTGCAGCAACAGTTGGTTTTATCCCTTGATAGCTTATCTTTTTTTTCATCAGATTTATCTTCACTTCTCCAAAGTTGGCCCCCGGTCGACACTCTGATTAGGTTTTACAGGGGTGATATTGCAGATCTACTAGCGCACCTGGTCAGCTATTGGCACAAGTTCATGGCCAACATTCCTCTTGTGAGATACGGGCTTACTCTTGGTGGAGAGCTATAACAATACTATACAATCATCGGTCAGAAATTTTAGCTGTGATGAACAGCCATGGTTCTGTAATTGAAGGTTGGAAACAATCAGATGTCAAGTTCTTTCATTGTTAGGTGACATGAAGAAGTGTAGGTCTCATTCTGCTGCATGCTGGGTGCAAACCAAAATACCCGAGTAGAGCATTCCTTTCTGATCTGCTACAACTGGTGTACACAGTGAGTTGACAGATGATTCCTTCAAAAGAGTTTGTTTTTGTACAGGCATACGAAGAAAGAAAGGGAGTATGGAGAGAATCATTTTTACTTTTGTGTTTACGGGGAAAAAGCAAGCAGCAAGCAGCATCCGCTGGTGGAATGGACTGCTGATAAACAATTATCATTGTAGAATTGTATTTATGGTATCTATAATTAACCATAACGGGTTAATTATGCCAATGATCATTGAAGTATTGAGAAATTATGCAAATGGCTACTGATGTGAATTTTTGTGATAATAGTCACTCGAGTTTCTAATACTTATACTAATGAATAAAGCTGCAAGTACAGGATACCCAATGGTGTTAAACGCCCAACGTGTCACCAAATCATTATTCATTATGCCAAGTCAACAAAAATTGAGGAATTAGGAATTGGGGATTAAACACGTTGAGATTAGAAAATGTAACGTGACTTGAATTTTGATTAAGAATTTTTGATTAAATCAAGAGGTCAGTCTTAGGGGAGGCCATGTTGGGCTGGAATGCCTCCATTCCCTTCGGTGAACTCCATCTCTATATTCTTTTTACAGCAAATTATGCTAACTTGAGGTATTAAATAGCACTTTGAGATGCTAATGTCACATGGAATTTTAATGTTAATATTTTAAATTGTGTTATATTACTGTACTATTTAAAAGCCTGAGTGATTTACAGAAAAAAAAAGAAAAAGAAAGAAATATAACTTCTATGTTCATCGGCATAATTACTCGAAACTTTAAATACCAAAGGTGTGTATATAATATTTGATCATTTAACATATAAATCTTCATTTTGCATTAGAGAAATGTCTCATTTCAATCATTTATCAATAGATTTCAACCAGAACAATTTAATTTCGAAAAACTACATTGATTTAAAATGAACTTTTATGTTGATTTGTCGAATTATGACAGAACTCGGGCAGGGTGGAGTTGGTATGCAGTAACTTCCCTTAAAATCTTCATAAGCAATTCTTATTGTAGATGTCGGGGTCGCAATGAGTTAAGTTGAACTCGAGCCCAGCTCTCATCCATAAACTAGGCACGATTCGATCCTTTGAATCGTGGGTTGTGCGGGCTCATTTTTTTAAAATAATAAATTAAGTCAAATATTGAGCCTAAAAATGAGTTGGCTCGTGATAAACGGTGTCAAGACAAGTTCAAGTTGTTCATGGGGTCGAGACGGAACGAGAAAGGCTCAGCCCTTTTGCCTACCCTACCTTTTTAAGGTTTCCGTATCTTCTGTAAATCTATTCATAGTGAAATATCTAGTACACAGTATTACAGTGTAAAATATTTAACTATCTTTTCTTCTTTAATATTGTTAAATTGTATTCAATTCATTTCATAAAACATGTCAATAGACATTTTCTCTTATGTGTTATGACATAATGCACTCTCTTAAGATCATGTTTGGCCATCTTTCGTCTTCGTTTATTGCATGAATGTGGTAATTTTCCGGTGGTCACTTGTGGTTGTATAGTAGTGTTGTGTTTTGTGCAACAATAGTAAGGAACAATATGGAATCAAGAAAAAAGTAAACACAATATGTAAGTGGTTCGATAGTAGGTGCATTCACACCCCTCACTTCACTCCGATATCGTTCTATTTATTTCAGTATATATGTGTTTAACTGTATATGAGCTACATATTACAACAAATAGTTTTGATTAAACATTGACACTCTTTTAATATCGAAATGTAAATAAATTCTATTGTCAACGTAATCATAAAAATACCTCGTTGAGTACAGATGATCATGTGACTTGTCACTGTTACTGCATCCTCCATTTCTTTTCACGGTAATTATTTGAGGCCAGGGTAGTAAAAGTGAAAAAAAAAAAATACACTATAACACAAACATTATACTATCTTTAAGAGTTTTCATACTTTGATATCGTTGTACAATCGATTCATTATCAATCTTTAAGAATATATCTTTCGCCACATAAATAATAAAGCTATCATTCATCCACTTATCTCT
>CAIGRP010057767.1:0-32195 GCA_903798385.1 Fraxinus cuspidata | reverse complement strand
AAAGTGGGAAAATGGAATTCATTTTCCATGGAATTTGAATGTTATCAAACAGGGCCTTTTCGTTCTTATTTAATTTAGTCATAGAAGTCATTGTCGTAGGATTTGGAAGAGTCACATCACGAAAGGTGGCCAATGTTAGAGAATCCAAGTCTATATAAACCCCACAAGGTCCATATTTTAGATGTGGGATCTAGATTCCCATGAATCTCACTGGAAATCGTGACAAACCACCACGCTTCCGACTCGACGTCCACGTCGAGCAGGTGCCCATACACCTTAAGTGGTAATTGAGACCAGAAGACATGATGTCTGCTTTGATACCATTGTCATATAATATGGAAAAGCCAAACCACAAAATATGGAATTCATTTTCCCACCTAAAAGGTGGGAAAAGGAATTCCTTGAAATCAAGGAATTAAGGGGGAATGTGGAAATCAATTTCTATGGAAAATATATGCGATCAAATTCCATTTTCCATGGAATTTGAATGCTATCAAACAGGGCCTTAGAGTGGGTGCTTTCGTTCTTATTTAATTTAGTCATAGAAGTCATTGTCATAGGATTTGGAAGAGTCACATCACGAAAGGTGGCCAATGTGGTTAGAGAATCCAAGTCTATATAAACCCCACAAGGTCCATATTTTCGATGTGGGATCTAGATTCCCATGAATCTCACTGGAAATCGTGACAAACCACTACGCTTCCGACTCGACGTCCACGTCGAGCAGGTGCCCATACACCTTAAGTGGTAATTGAGACCAGAAGACATGATGTCTGCTTTGATACCATTGTCATAGAATATGGAAAAGCCAAACCACAAAAGCTAGCCAATGTGGTGGGAGAACCCAAGCTATATAAACCCCACAAGGGAAGCTCGTACTTCCAATGTGGCATCTAGATTCCCATAAATCTCACTGAAAATCATGACAGCCATTATTTTCACTTCTTAATGCATCTTTGCATTTTTTACTTCATAATTTTTGTTTGTCCAAGAATGAGAGCTGGAACTTTAGTATAGGTAAAACTTCTGAATTTTTTAACTCAGTAGCAAAAGATGAGATTTAAGAAACAAACCATAATAAGTTATAAAATTAGTTTAGGATAAAACGGTGGATGAATGTGTTCCTCTGCTGATTTGCTCTATTCACAATCTAAAAGATAGACTTTGGTTGAATAACTTTTATTATCAATTTAGAGTATCATGTATGGCATGGGCTCCTTACTAGTACGATAATTTACCAGAACTTAATATACTCGAGTCTTGTGTTAGCTTGACTGTCTCAATCGCCTGTTCAGTTGTAAAATACTGTTGAGTTTGAATTGTAATGATTCTTGAATGTTATTTCACTGCACAATTCTTCAGCCACAGCTACATGTATATGTACACTTTACACAGATGAGAATAATTGGGAAAAAATAAATATAAAGAGTATTTTAGAATGTACAGCTGCAGCCATTCCCTTAAATGTTGGATGAGCCTTTGAATCCACTACCAACTGAATGCAACAACAAAGTCTTGTGCAACAGAACTCATACAGCAAGGATGATTAGCACAGCTGGATGTATTTAAATTAATCAGAAGATTAACTCTTTAAAGCTGGATGGTACCACTATAACTCCAAGCTCGTCCTTCAAAAATGTGAATCTTGAATGAGAAAGATCCTTCGTTAACACATTTGCAAACTGATCTGAAGAGGGTACATATCTTACTTCTAATTCTTTTCCAAGAACTGTATGTTTGAAAAAGTAAATGTCCAGTTTTATGTGCTTTGTTCTGGCATGGTATACAAGTTTTGCTGCTAGGGCACCAGCACTCATATTGTCACACCATAAGATTGGAATTGACACTTGTGGCATTTCAAGTTCTTTGAATATGGATTGGATCCAGGCAATTTCCGAGGCTGCAAATGTAAGAGCTCTATTTTCTGACTCTGTGCTTGAACTAGCAACTACATGCTGCTTTTTTCATGACCAAGCTATCAAATTATCTCCCAAATAGATGCAGTAGCTAGCTGTTGATCTCCTGTGTCATCAGGACAGGAAGCTCAATTTGAATCTGAATATCCACTCAATGTCAATCTGTCACTTCTTTGTATCCACAACCCTTGATCGATTTTCCCTTTTAGATACCTTAAAACTCTCTTTACTGCCTGTCAATGTGTTGATGTTGGTGATTGCAAAAATTGACTTAATTTATTAGCAGCAAAAGTGATGTGAGGTCTAGTATGTGTAAGATATTGCAGCCCTCTCCTTCTAGTTTCTTGTTAGTCATAGCTCTCTCTACCCATTAATTGTCATTGAATTCCTTTCTTGGTAGTCAAAGTGGATCTTCCTTTCCTTTCAGTTTATTTATTTTTATTTCTTCCAAGTTCCATCCCCACCGATACGTTGTTCTCTTATGGATTTATTTAGGCCTCTCCATCTTCTTCTCTCTTCCTCCACCCTCACATATTAGCGAATTGGATAAGGTGAAGATGAAGAATTTGCATGTCACTTATTTACACGACAAAAAAAAAAAAAATAAGCATATGAAATCGCCATTGAGCTGTAAGCTGGCATTGGTATTGGAATCACTTGTGGGGGCTTGATCCTAATTATCTATTGTGTAAAGGAACTATACATGTTCATAACATGCTTAATCTCTCCTATTGGGTAAAGGGTTTCTGTAGCTCCCGACCCCAGCTCTCATCAAAAAAAATTATAGATGTACTGATGAGTTTCAACTTCCATTTTCCGCACAATAGCTACCTCAATTGCTTCCTCTATTCCCACTTATGGCATTCTTCAAATGGATTGATAATTTTTGCTTCTTTAACTTCTAAATTGACCAGGTTTGCAGTCATATTGTTATTGGGTTTCCATATTACTGGGAAGAATTAGCTGGCCTGTCTTTTGCTGAAGAACCAACCAACTTTGATTTTTCAAAAGAGATTTTTTGGTTCTGTTGGAAATAAAACTTCCTCACCCGATATCTCGAAAAGCTCCCTACTTGTGGCCTTAGATGATCTTCCAATTACAGTAATACATGATCTTTTCATGATTTTTTCCCCTGGATACAGTGGAGGTTCTATACTGAGAAATAATATTTTGGCAGATATACTGTAATGCAACAGTCAGAGCTTCATTGAATCATAAGAACATGGAGGCTGAGCAGAACTGGATAGCTGACAGTGATGTGATAGATGCAGAACCCACAACCAAGAAAAAATAAGAGAAATACTGTAGATTGGGGAATGCTTGGTATAGGTCCTTTGACACGAAGTAGGACTCGTTTGAAACAGTAAGAAAGACATATGTTCATTAATGATTTTCGTATGTGCAAATTTAGAAGGAATCATGTGATACTTTTGCATTGAGCAGAACTGTACAGGGCATTTCAGATTTGTGTAGTCTGGAAAAATTCCATAAGGTAGTACTGTACAGAGGAATTATGCTAAAAATTTCTTAGTTGAGGAGAGCCCTTCAAAAAATTTCATAGTTCCTAAACATTTAAAGACATGTTCTTTAGCAGGTGCTCTATAGAGTCTGAGATGGGTGGAGATGGTATAGTTAGATGGATTTGATCTTGTAATGGATGAATTGCTTGAAGAATGTCTATTAGTTTCAGTTATTCTGCGCTCAAGTGAACTCTGAGGTCTTTCTCTCAACTTTTGGTCAGATGATGGTGCTTTGCTTTATTTTCCTTTTCCTGTATATAAGAAAATTATATTTTTTTTGTAAGAAACATGAACTTTGTTTTAAATGTAAATCAGACTTTTTGCATGACGAATGTAATTGTTATCTATAGTTTTTGTAATGCTCAATTTCATGATAGTTTCACCAAGTATCCTCTTATTTCCTTTCAAAAAGGTTAAGTGCTCTTCATCTAGGAGAATAATCAAGTTAATGGTGATGAATGATGCCAAATCTATCTATCTATGTAAAACACGAAAACAGGATAAAAAAAAGTATTTGTCGTAGGATGATTATAATTATTATTTTTTCGGATTCATCTCAAGTGAATTTCTCCCTGATTCCATGGGCAACACAGATTTTGGCCAACTACAAAATGGCCTTCCATTTTCTGTTCATTCAAGCAGTCAATTGACCATGGCTAGTTCTGTGAAGGGAGGATCAGGAAATTGCATCAATCATGGAGGCGGAACTCATTTAATATTATGGTAAATTCATTAACATTAGTACTAGTATAACCATGTTGTATTAAATAATACAAGTTGACACCAGTGCCTTATGTTCCATACATTTGATATGGGCAATATTCTTAAAATTGTTTCTCGTGGTGCCGTTAGTGGCGGCTCGAGGGTAGTGGGATAGTGGCAGTGTGGCGATGGTGGCCGCACTGGACTATATGTATGTCCAATCTGCCCGCCATCTCTCTGTATATGCGGGTGGGGATGGGTGTTTAGAAGGAAGAGATGCCCTCTTGCGTCCATATATCATTTGGCATTGACTCATTTGTTTCAATGCATTTGGAAAGTTCACTTTTTCTGTCTAATTTTTTTAAATTTCACTGCTTTTCGCACCCACCCCACCCCACCCCACCCCAAAACACACAAACTTGTTCTCATATAGAGATAAATCACTCCTGTGAAATCTTTTTGCGTGCCTTGAGGACTCAATGTATGTACATACACTATCAACAATCACTGATCAACAAGAAGAAAAGAAAGATTCTGATTTCATGATTTGCACACTTCACCTTTTGATTTGGAAAGGAACCCTTCAAATTGTTTCTTACCCAAAAGATTTGGTGTTCTCAACGTCAAACGGGAAATTTTCATGTCACATTTTGTAACTTATAGTTTTGTAATTATTTGGAACTAAGGGAACCACTGCAAAGTTGAATAGACATAACCTTGTTTCTGGTGCAGAAAAGGTGAGACACATCAAATTTTATCATATTTGAATTCATATTTGTCCTCATGCAACATAAAGATTGCAATTTGTGTTCGATTTCTCGAAACTGTTAAATGCAGCAATTGTCTTTTAATTCCTCAATTATATAGCAGGAAAATCAATTTTCCTAGTCTTGTACTCAATTTTGTTTCGAGTAGCCATGTGTTAAGTACATGCTAGAAACCAGTATTCAATTCTTTGACAATATAAAAATAAAATAATTTCAAAGCCCTGCTCTCCCTCTCAAATGAGGCGAGGATATTCAATTTCGTCTCAAGTTTTGGTCTTTTATTCTGGGAGTCTAGTCATGTTTCAGTCCGTAGAGACTGCTATGCGTTTGAAATATCAAGTCTACGCCATTTTCATTTTGAACCCTGCTATAGCCAAGAAACAGGGCGCCACATTTTTTTTGGGGCGGCTTCGGTAGGGGGGCGCCACATAGGCGCCCTGTTTCTTGGCCAGTCTTTGAGCCCGGCTTGGAATAATTGCCCTTTCATTTTTTATTTTAAACCATGGAGATAGATGTGTATATCACCTACTCTTGTGCTTGGGAACTGGCTAATAAATATAAATATGGATGGAAATCTCTGTGGCATGGAATACTGTATAGTTGTTTCAGCAAACTTTGTGGGAGGTAGTTTTTAGCAATCTACAAACTAAAGAATATAATTAATACAGCTCTATTATTCATGATACAAGGCATGTCTGTCAGATTCCTTAGAAAATTGGTTCTTTACTTGCTCCAAAATTATATTTACTTTAAACAAAGCATTTAAGCATCTTTTAAGTTTGACATTGGAAACACACTATACATAATTTCATAATAAGATAAAATAGAAGTTTCATAGTAATTTGTATATGACAGAGGTACTTGTTAAACTGTCACTTCAGTCCAAAATATCAATTCCTCTCATCTTGCATGATAAACCCTAATGTATATTATCACTTGACAAAGATACTATTTTGATCATATTCTCAATCTTGTCTTGGCGTTTATAGTTTCAACATGTTCAATGATCTGGGGAAAAAAACTGATATATTCTATCTAATAATTAGGGCCCATTTAACAAGTATTTTAAAAACTGAAAGTTATTTCTGAAACTAAGAAATTGATTATGAACACTTTTAAATAATATTTTGAAAATACTTTGTCTAGTTATAAGAGTTTTTAGAAGAAGTTAACATAATATAACTTATCTTTTCTACAAAAAGTAAAAATCCCACCAAATGGGCCTTTAATCTCTTGTAAAATATGCATGATATATTAAACTGAGGTAAATTTAACAATATTTGGACTAAAAAATTAGCAAATATAATTATAATTGCACTGTATGTACGGTTGTCAATGAATTAGATTTTGATCCGAATTCTATGAAATTAATAGGATATGAATTTAGGATCTCAACCCGATAACCCGAACAAGATCCGAATTTGATAATCTGTAAACTAAATGAAGCAATATGGATATATGTTAATTCGATTCGATAATAAACCGATCCGAGTTATTATAATAGTATGATATATTTTATATATTATCGCATAATTTATTACACATATTTTTTTTTAATTGTGAAACTTGTATTATATTTTACACATAATTTTCAAATAATAAATAATATTAGATAATAATATAATATTTTTAATTGAAATATTTGGAGAGTTTTTAATTTTTATTAATTAAAATAAGAAAAAAATAATTAATTTATTTTATAAATTAAACAACCTAAGGAGCCAACAACTGGAGTTGCTTTCATGGTTCTCAACTTCCTACTTTCCACGCTGGATACTCATTAGAATATCACATAAATTTGCAATCTATAAATAGATGAGTCAAGAATTGGATAAAATGTTATTTTAATTCTAGGGTTTGATTAATTTAAATTTTTTATTTTTATAATTTCTTCAATTTTGGATCGGATTATCGAATCGAATATTTCCATAACAACTCGAATATAAATTTAACAATCAAATCGTTGAATTATTGAATCGAATAACTATTCTTATTGCATCGAATATGGACAGATACGATTTATTTACAGCCGCGCATGTTTGCGTGCACGCTCCCCTCCTTGGGTGCGTGGTCATTTGCAGTAGCTGTAAAAAAAGACGCTTTTCTAATGAGTGGGTCAATGAAAAGCCTAAATGGGTGGCTTGTAGAACTTGCTCTGATCATCTTTTTCTTTTGTATCCATCTTGGAAATGGTCAAGTCTCGTTCTCATACTTAATATTTTATTTGCTGATTCTGTGACAAACCATAATTTCTTTGATACTCAAAGACAATGTGGATATCCACAATTTATTTAATTTTTCGACTTTTCAACCAGGGATTAGACAAATGAAACCCCACAAAAAATTTCATTTCTCTTTAAGCATCCAATGTTCTCTTTAACCCCTTTTGAGGTGACACTGTTCTTCTTTTACCCTAAAGTTCCCTTCTCAATTTACATGTTGGCATATATTCATTTCAATCCATCATTCACTTGCAAGAACACATTTGGAGACTCTTATATATAAAAAGTATAGTTATTCCCCTTGTATATTGAGGCCGGCTACGTATTTTAATTTTTATAGCTCCGTCTAATTCATTATTTTACCTACTCACAACTTAAAGCTATTAAAAGCTTGTTTGACACCCATTTTGGGGAAAAAAATGAATTCTGGAATAGTGATTGATGGAAGAATGTGTGGTTGAAAAGTAATGAAAAGTTTTAGATCTGTATGTAATATTATTTTATTTGGAGAATGTGTAGTTAAAATGAAGAATGAGAATGAGTGTCAAACGGGGTCTAAATTTTAGTAATCATAAGAAATTAAAAAATATACTTACTACATACTAATATGATTTATAAGTTGCAAGGTTGAGTTTGCAATAAAAAATTATAGACAATTAACATTAACACTAAAACTAAGTTGTGTTATTAATTTGATAAATTAACCATGATTTTTTTCTTTTTCAAGAATATGAAGAAAAGGTTTATGACTTTTACTTTCATTGGCAACCTCACTGCGATCAAGTCAATGGCTGCTATTTGTTTTGAAAAAATGAGATTATTTTATGCAAATTATTTACTTAATTACTAATATCTAGATCACCGGGGTCCTAAATATGTTTAATAAAATACACAATATATAAATCCTCCCAGATGACAAAAGTTGAGGGCCAGGCCATATGACATGTAATTAATTAATTAATTCCTTTTACATATTACTAACTCTAATTCCAGTGCATCGAATTTCCCATTCTTATTTATATACAATTTTTTCCCTTATAAATTTATGTTGATCTCGAAAGTTCAACGCCTTCTAAAACGGGTTATCTCTATATTATTATTATTATGGTTGTTGGTGACGTTTAGGTAATATCAACCATATTGAAATACGTTTTTTATTATTTTTATGGTACATAATTTGTTGCGACTAAATATGTTAATTGTTATAAAAGCGAAAAGCATATTAATGTATATTTCATTTACTTTACGAAAATTCAGCATTATTATATAAAAATTATTATGATTAAATAAAACAAATCTTTTGAATTTCTTCCTTGTACAAAATATTTTATGAACAGGTTTAGAAAGTTAAGGCTATGGCAGCGTGCGACAAGGGTGGAGAGACGGTTACCAACTCCCACCTGCATCCCAACAAGTGAAAGGAATGTGGGGAATGGGATTTTGACTTTTAGCGACTAATTTTTACTTTTTCAAAATAATTTTAGTCACGTTAGCATAGGCCACAATTTTTGTTTTCCCTTTTGGGGCATCTAAATTTGTACACTTTGACATCTGTAGGAGACTTATTTTTCGACTGTGAGTGATTACACTTCTTTTAACACCATAATTCCCCCATTGTCGTAGAAACGGAGTTCTTGGGGGCTTTACTTTCACAAAGCATAAGTCTTATGGTCAAAAGATTCACCTTTATATGCTCATTTTTGCATATGCAAATGATCCCCTGCCTGTGTACAGACTTCAGAGTCTGTGCTTAGAAACTGAAACGGTGCCAAAATCGGAAGAGGAAACTGAGAGTTTTTGACTTTAAGCTGAGTTTTTTTTCACACTATTCTTTTGGGCATTCTTGAATTTCTTCTCCTAAAAAGCCAACCTTGATATATTTTCTTGTGCACAGAGCCTGTGATGGTAATAAATGATTTCTGATTCTTCTGCTTCTTTAGTTGTGCATTTATTTCTACTACTACTAGGTGGCTTTTGCTATAATGGCATTTTGTATTTCTGATTTGCAGAGATGAATTTTGAAGGGTTTAGCACTAGTAAATTGCCTGAACTGGTTAGACACAAGCGTTCCAAGAGGTAAGCTTGTTTTTCAGTAAATTTCATTTTTTGTTCTGTAAATTTTAGGATGCTACAGCTAATGAGTTTCTTGAACTGGAAAGACTTCTGAATTGGGTAAAACGGAAAATGGAGATGAGAGTTTCAGAGCTAAGCATATTATTGTTTTCTTAAATTAGAAGGAAATAGTTATAGCTGCACTTGGACTTTATGCCTTTGGTTTTCTTATTTTTGAGAGCCATAAATCTTGGTTCTACTGATTTGGACCCCGCATCCTAGCAATCCTTTGAAGGGTTTGTGGAAAAAATGAGTAGGGAGAAGAGTGTGCGTGAGCTGTGCGAAATCAGGAATCTAAGCATTCTGGTTTACATACTTCTCTTCTCTTTGCTTGTTTTCCAATTTTAACTTTACTCTGTTAATTTGGTTTTATTCGATGAATACTCTCTCAGATTCTAGCTAGAAATCATGTTTATTTATGGAATAATTACATTTTGTGAGTAGTAGAAGGTCAACACAGTTTGATTTATTTTGTTCTTCATTTCTTGTGGGTAATGATGTCCAAGATAAATGCTGGTGTTGTGTGGATAAGATATAGATTGAGTTGGCAAGTATCTTATGTTGAATTTGAAAATTCCTTAATGAATCTTGTTTTTGTAATGGCAGCTCCCCGAATGGCAGGGGATTTCAGGACAAATTGGATCATTCTACAGAAGAAGCTCTTCGACAGAAATTGGTAAAGTTGCTCTATTATGCCCATCTGCTTTTGTGAATAAAGCAACAATTGTTATAGAGTAACTTCTCTAGATCCTTAAATAGATGCTTTCCCTCTTGATTTAACACTCTGTGCATGATATAATACATATTATAATGAAATTCCCTTTTCTCAGTCTCTTTTTAGCTCTTATGTCACTGATTGCTTGCTTACAATAGAAATCAAACTAGTATACCAATTTTTGTGACAATATTGATCTCTTTTATACCAGAATATGGGACACTTAAATTATTGTGCCAACGGCAAGAAGGAACAACAATCTAATGCTGAAATTCAAATTTCGTTGAGGCAAGAGGTAAGTAATAATATTGCTGTAATAAGCTCCTATAAAGTTCAATATTTGCACCTAAGCTGAAAATATTCCGAACTGTATATCAAAGAGCTGAGGAAGTGAAAGATTTAAGCAGACCCATTTCCCTGCAGAAGGCTAATAGGTTGCTCAGTGTTAATTCTTTCCATGAAGTTTTCTTTTTCCATCCAGATATTGCATCTTGAAAAAAGATTACAAGACCAAGTTTCCATTCGCTGTGCTTTGGAAAAAGCATTGGGTTACAGGGTATCCTGCCATGATATAACAAATGAAATTGCAATGCCTAAGGTAGCAATCTTTAGTCTTTATATGATGAAAATTTATTAGTACATTTTTTCTGTCTAGGAGGTTATTCATTATGAATGTATTTTTTATTTTTATTATTTTTTGTGTGGAAATGATGGTTTAAATGCTCTTATAAAATGTTATTTTCATTTTTATTAAACAAGTACCAGCGAACTTTTCGTGAACTTTGCATTCCTTGTTTTTTACCCTATAGCTACATCCAAATCCTGGAGATGCATGAGTTTGAGAAGCTGGTTTTGTTATAATTGAGTTGTTTACCTTTTCAATGACAACCATATAATTGTGGTTCACTAAAAATATTCTTGGATTGATTCCAGCCTGCAACAGAACTCATCAAGGATATTGCTGTGCTAGAAGTAGAAGTTGGACGTTTGGAACAGTATCTGCTTTCACTGTACAGGAAAGCATTTGATCAACAATTGTCTTCCTTATCTCCAACTAAGAAGAATGGTGCATTGAAATCACCCTTAACAACTCCAAGGAGAAGTCGCTTAGATTTTTCAAGATCAGATTTGACGTCCGCGACCAGAAAATTGGCACATGCTCGTTCCAATTCATGGAAGGAAGGCAATGGTCAATATGAGGAGAAGCTCATGGACTCTGGTGTTCAACGCTCTCACTCTTCACTATCTCAGCGCACAACACTGTCAAACAGAACTTCTCCTCCTGCAGACGCCTTGTACAAAGCACTGCGCGCATGTCATTCTCAACCATTATCTATGATGGAGGTATCTCAACTTTTATCCCATTTTCTTCAGAGTTCTAATTTTGTGATCATTTTTTATTTTATTTAGAAACTTGTCGAACTTCAATTGTTGGTCTTCCTACAGTATGCACAGAATACCTCGTCAAATGTGATTACTCTGGCAGAGCATCTTGGTACGCTTATTTCTGATCACATTCCAGGGACACCGAACAAGCTTTCTGAAGATATGATCAAGTGCATGTCCACTATATATTGCAAGCTTGCCGATCCATCATTGATGAATCAAGGCCTCACATCACCCACTTCATCTTTGTCATCTATCTGTGCATTTTCTCCTAAAGATCAACGTGACTTGTGGAGTCCTGGATTCAGAAATGATTCTTCTTTTGATGTTCGGCTGGATAATCCTTTTCATGTGGAAGGACTGAAAGATTTTAGTGGACCTTACAGCACAATGGTTGAAGTGCAATGCATATACCGAGATAGTCAGAAATTGGGCGATGTTGAACCCTTGTTACAGAATTTTAGGTGAGGATGCTTGTATGATGAGTTTATATATAAATGTATTTTATATAATCCAAACTGGATAACAGTAATTGAGTTAATATTTGTTAGGTCACTTATCTCTCGTTTGGAAGTCATAGACCCTAGAAAGATGTCGCATGAGGAGAAGTTAGCATTCTGGATCAATGTACACAATGCTTTGGTGATGCATGTAAGGATCCAAAGCAACAAAATTACAAGATGTTGATGTTGTCAATCCTACTCAAGTTTGGGCTAACTTTATAGATATTTATATAAACAGGCATTTTTGGCTTATGGCATCCCACAAAACAATATGAAGCGAATGTTACTACTCTTGAAGGTAATAGCTGATTAATCTTTATCCACAATGCTTGGTCTAAATCTGTTCTAACACTTCTCTCTATTCTAGGCTGCCTATAATGTTGGAGGTCAAATTGTAAGTGCAGAAGTTATACAGAATTCTATTTTGGGATGCCGAATGTCTCGCCCCGGACAGGTAAATCAAGCAACCCATGTATTGTAGAATGTTATTATAACCTTGTTTTTTACTATTAATTTAATCAGTTATGCTTTCTGCTTTGGCAATCTACATACGAGCACTTGAGCCAAAATGATAACAATTGTCATGAACACGTCCCGGCTGATGCCTAATAGGACTTCACCCCCTTACCCTGTCCTTTTTTGTCGGAATCAAGGCATTTATGTTTTGATTCACTTTATTGTTTCTAGTTTCTACAATGGTTGATTTATCCGTTTTTCCACCTTTTAGTGCTTACCATGGTAGATTCGACTAGTTTGCTACATAATAGTCATATGCTGATAAAATTAACTCTATATGCAGTGGCTTTGGTCACTACTTTCTTCAAGAACAAAATTCAAGGCTGGTGATGAACGACGAGCATATGCAATTGAACGTCCTGAACCCCTTCTGCACTTTGCACTTTCATCTGGGAGCCACTCAGACCCTGCGGTAGATATCCGTGCCCTTTTCTTCAAGTTTCTGCATATGCTTTGCTTTTTAACTGCATTTTGATATTGAAACGTGCTCTGCTGTTTCAATACGTCGTTCCCTTGATACAATGGTGATCATGTTTTCTTTAAATTGTAATCTGGCTTACAAAATTGTTGAAATTGTATCCTCAGGTTCGAGTTTACACACCTGATAGGGTATTCCAAGATCTAGATGCAGCAAAAGGAGATTACATTCGAGCTACTTTTGGTGTACGGAAGGACAAGAAAATCCTTTTACCAAAAATAGTTGAGTCATTCACCAAAGATTCAGGTTTATGTCCAAGTGGCGTGATGGAGATGATCCAACAGTCATTACCCGAGTCCCTAATAAAAAACATCAAGAAACGTCAGCTGGGGAAGTCTCGCAAAAATATTGAATGGATTCCACATAATTTTGGTTTCAGGTATCTCATAATGAAAGAGCTGGTAAAGTGACTTTTTTTTTTGAGTTGATTGCATGTTGTTAAGGTCATTTGATTGGGGGTTTTTTTTTTGCCTTGAAAATGAATTTAATTTCGGTGTAATCATCAATAGAGATGTCTAGTTTCTTACTCGTGTGAAGGAATAGAATTCGAGGATATGATTTGATGTTATTTTGTTTTTGTATTTCCTATAGCGTATCTTGGAAAACATATTGGATATTGTATATATGACATTGACTCTTGTCCTAGTGGATAAGATAAAAACTTTTCACTACTGATGTGGTACCCTTGTCACATTAGTGCGAGAAGTTTGATTGTATATAAGTTTGGTGCAATTTTTCATTTAAATTAGTTGGAAAAATAATATTATCAATATTCACCCTCTTGCGAGATGGAGACACTTTTTTAATTAGTCACAATTTTGGCTTGAACATTTTCTATACAGGTGTACATACGTTTCTCAGGAATTATACGACAATGCCACGTATAATATATGGTTTTAGGCTTCTATATAAGATCTTAGAAGATTCAATCAAACACTTATTTGGGTTAAGTCCTTTTTTGGTGGTCATTTTTTTAATTTTTTAATAATGTATGATTAAAAAGCAAGGAATTTTTTTTTGAATTTACGTGCATAATATCTTATTTTATGAATGTATTGTTGAACATGATTCTATAAAGTAAAGAGTTCGAAAAGAATGTGAATTAAACACGAGCTAAATAAAGAATACATAACCTACTACCTTTACTAAATAAAATATGACGAAAAATTGGTCTGGACGATTTATCTGCAAAATGTATTTCCCGAAAAAACCCCTACTCGGGTATTGCACTCAAATTCCAAGTCAGCTTCCCACTTCTGATCCCGGCATTGTCGACGTGGGCACTTTTTTTCAATGACTTCAGATTATTCTCACCACGAAGCACCAATATTTTCCGGCGGCAATATCGGAATTTATCACCACTTTTGGTCAATGCGGAGGCAGCTTTGAGGGCTAATGCAGCCATTTTCTCCTCCTTCAGCCGGCGCTTCAAGAGGCTCAACGGCAGCGCAAAATACAGCTGACCCGGCTGAAGCATCTCGTGATGACATACAGCCGACACGACGTCATTAAAATCCATTTCATCAGAATTACAAATGAAACATGTAGGGTTGTTTTGCGAAATATATGAAACCTTTACTGGACATGAAAATTCCTGTAATCTGCCATCATCAAATATCAACTTGGCCGTCACTACAGATGGTGATGACTCGCAAGAACTGCATATACCCATAAATTAATCGCTTTAGTTATATTCAGTTTTTTCTCTTCTTCTCTCATCTTCTTTGCAATGGAAAAAAACGGCCTTTTCATGCCAGATGTGAGAAGAAGGCTAAAGGTACGTATACATGGTGTATGGGAAATGGATTATTCTTGTTGAACATGGCCCTGTTCATCTAGCATGATTCATGGGAAATTGAACCAGCAAAAAAGCTATATGGGGTCAAGCCGGGGGCGCCAAGTGGAGGGGTGTCTGCAGGTGCCCTTGGTTTGACCCGGGATTTTATTCCGGCCAAGTAGCATAATTCTTGAACCAGGATTCCACGTAAGATAGAGAAATAAATAAATAAATGAAAACAAGTTTTCTTCCATCAATGGGCAGGGGTTGCCAACCTGTAACCTGTAGGTGATAGCTTGTATGAAGAAATTATTGGACCATTTGGAATGTACTTATTGAGAAAAAGGTGGAGGAAGGTGAAAGAAAAAGATGGGCTAATTGTAGTGTATCCTCTTCCGTTCGAACTAAAAATTGTTTTTTATTTTTAGTCGAGTCCAGCCTAGATGATTCCCTCCTAATGCGGGACACTTGGAAGAGAAAATCATAAATAATTGAAAAAGATGACAAAATTAGGAGGATTTATGAAAATATGCAAAATTTTCAGGTCGAATCTCAAAATTGTCATCCGTAAGTATGATACACAAGTGTTTTTTCGATTTTGCATATTTTTATGACGTCAAACTTTTGGGGTCATTTCGTCATTTAGAGCTATATTTTAACATTTTCTGTTTTGAGTCAGTTTAAGGGTATTTTCATCATTTGTACAGTATTTTAGTTTTATTCAAGTTTGTTTAATAGTTTTTTAGTTTATTTGGATTTGTTTATAGAATTAGAATTTCACTTTGATTAGAAATTGTTTTGAGTTTATAAATACACGTTAATGTTGTAAAAATAATTCATTCGATTGTTGATTGATAAAATATTTTTAATTTTGGCAGATTCCAATAATTATTTGGTGGATTCCAAATAATTATCAAGTCTGTTTGAGAGAAATTCGAGCAAATACTCATTCGTATGTTACGAACAAGACCTTTTTATTATTATTCACGTTTCCATCCTAGGTCGCCTCCATTCTTGATAGCGATACAATCTGCTTAAAAAAATTAAATTGAACATTAACACCAGTTTAAATAATAGTAAAGTCTATTTGATTTCACATCGTTTAAGCAAATTGATTTACATCTATCTATTATCATCCAAATTTACTTCTCTTCTTTTCAATATGCCATGTAGTACCTTTTAGTACCAGCCTATAAATAGTATACCCGACTAATTTACTCCCGACAACTTACTATTTATTGGATTGGAAATATTATGTTTAGATTTTGTTTCTTTGTGAGTTATTTGCTCATATATAAACATGTGTCGATTAATCACACAATTCTTATACTAATTAACGTTACTATACACCGATGAATATTTGAGGGTCGGTCCAATGTATCCTATCCGTAGTCTTTACCCTTTAGACTAATCTTGGCCCTAAACTAAAGATCTTAAATATTTAAATACAATACGATAATTGACACGTTAAGTATATAAATCACAGTTTGTACGTTCAAATATGAGATGTACGGATATTGGAAATTCTTTTAAAGGTATTCTTTTTACTGATTCAAGAAATAGAAAATAGCGTTAAACATCATTTTCGACCTCTAATACTATCTAACTCAGAAAACAAAAGCAATAGTTCTACTTATAAATAGGATTTTATGGTCAATATGAGATGCCTAGAGGCTAAAAGCACCCTTACAGTGACCTCATATGGGTGGAGATGATGGGTTGGTCCATAATTTTCCTTCCTTTTCTTTATTGGTATTTCGTTCAAAGGGTTGGTTAGTACTTAGATAATGTATCAACTTCGTAAGAGTCAACTTCTGAAAAAAAAAAAAATTTGATTCGAGTGCACTTGTTCATATATTGAAGCATATTGACCTATAGAGTTTGAAAATAATATTCACTTGTGTCCACAGAATTAAATATGACCATACTGAAAGCACCTAAATCCGAACTCTCAAAGTAAGGAATTCTCATTTGTAATCAGAAAAAATGAACCAACTATTCACATTTTGGTGGATTAAACAATACATGGACCTCGTATCCTATATACAAAATATAAGTCACAGTTGCGAAGTTGCTAAGGCTTTTCTCAAGAGCAAGATCCTTCACTGGTTTCGTCCTATCTTACTGTCACAAGCATAAAAATGTTAGCTTTGAGAACATCTATACCTGACAATGTTTGAGCTGCCAAAGCAATGTAGGCTATGTAGCCAACCATAGGGCAGTTCGCAAAAATGTGAAATCAACTCAATTGCATGTTTCGTAGAAACAGCAAGCCCGCTTTCTGCAAGTTCATGACCGAAGCAAAGTAATTGTTACGTCCATTAACTCAAAGCCTTGGTCTATCAAATTGACGCTAAAGGAAGTGAACAAAGTAGAAGCGTTTTCCTCAAGCTAAATCTCTAACTACGTCTTCTTTATATGACGCCTTGAACTTCAGTTTCATCCAATTCCAGGACTTGTAAAACTGTGTTTCATAGTATCACATGAGTATTTAGGGATCAATTGAACTGAGAAGGGACCCCACTTCTGACGATGCAGCACCATATGACTCATAGCGGAAGGTTCTCTTAAGATTGGAAAAGATCAAGCTACAGAGTTCCATTGCCACACCACTAAAGAAGTTTCTGTTGAAAAACTTGAAGTAGCATTATAGAAGTCACTTCAAATATGTGAGATTTCTCTTGGGTTCTCTTACAAAGAATGTACAACCACACTGGGCATGGATGTACCTCCATTTTCTTCAAAGTTCCAAATTTCCTCGGCCTCTAAGAATTCCCTTTCAAGACTGCATCGAGACTTTAATTGGTCTGTCAACTGATTGAGCATGGTGTAGATTACATCAGAAGCTTCATGTCTCTTGTCTTCAACCATGAAGTCAGAAATGCTGCCTCCAATTTCAATAGAGCTAACTGCTTCACTCTTTCTGACACCGCGATCCTTCATTAGTTTCCTTATCTTTTTCATGCCTTCCCATCTTTCAGCTTCACAGAATATGTTGGACATGAGCACATACAGCCCTCCACTATATGGTTCCAACTCCAGTAGCTGCTTTAAGACCAGCTTTGCTATTTCCACATTTCTATGAGTTCTACAAGCGCCGAGCAAAGTACCCCAGATAACTATGTCTGGCTTCATTGGCATTTTTCCAACCAGCTGAAGCGCCTCTTCCAAAAGCCCTCCACGACCAAGAATATCGACCATGCAGGCATAGTGCTCAGTGTCATGGGGTATTTTGTAAATGAGAATCATTTTGCGGAAAAAGAATCTTCCAGCATCAATGAAACCACCGTGACAACAAGCCGAAAGCAAGCCAGTGAATGTAATTGCATCAGGATGGACCCCTTCAGCTTCCATCTCTTCGAAAAGTTCAATGGCTCTAAATCCACAACCATGCAATGCTAGGGCACTAATTATAGCATTCCACGTGACAATATTCTTCTCCGGCATCTCAAGGAAGACATCTAATGCCTTTTCCGTGGAACCACATTTTGCATACATGTCTATAAGTGCATTGTACAAAGTAACTGTAGGTTTCATAATATTATCATGGACATAGCTATGGAATTTCCGTCCTGTCGCTAAATCACCAAGTTGACTACAGGCTGAAAGAACACTAATTACAGTAGTTTCATCAGGAAGCATTCCAGAATTACACATTTTGGAAAAAACATCCAGAGCTTCTCTATAGTAACCATTTTGGAGAAAACATGAAATCATAGAATTCCAAGAAACCACATTTTTCACAGGCATTTGATCAAAAACATTCTTAGCTAATTCCACGAATCCATGTTTGGCATATGCACTAATCATGGAAGTCCAGGAAACCACATTTTTATCAATAATTTGATTGAAAACTGCTCCAGCTGTATGCAAATGTCCACACTTGGCATACATGTCCAGAAGTGCATTGTGCACATAAACATCAAAATGAACCCCACTAATTTCCATATACCAATGAAGAAACCTCCCTAACTCGGGATCATAGTTTCTCGAACAAACTGAGAGCAAACTAACTAAGGTACGGTCATCCGGTTCAAACCCTCCTTCTCTCATCTCACAGAACAGTAACAAAGCTTGTTTCCAACAACCCATCTTTGAATACCCATTGATCAATGAATTCCAGGAAACTATAGTCCTGGCTCCAATACCATCAAAGATTTTTTGTGCACAATCAATCTTTCCACAGCCAACATAAAAATTTATGAGCCCATTCTGCACGCAAATATGAGAGTCAAAAAACCCGAACTTCATCACATGAACAAGAACTAAAACCCCTTCTCGGTACGCCTGTAGAGTCGCGCACGCTTTCAGTATAAAAGGGAAAGTAAATTCGTTTGGGAAAATACCAGAACAAACCATTTGTTGGTAAAGAAAGATAGCCTTTTCGGGGTGTTCACTAATCGCATAGGCCCTAATTAAGGTGTTATACATGTGCCGATTCGGCTCAGGAGTTTTGTCAAACAGTAAGCGTGCATATTGTAGGTCACCTGATGGGGAAAGGGCACAGAGGGAAATGAGTTTGCTGACAGTTAGACCGCAGTTATTGAGGCTCTGGAGAATGATTCGGGCGTGGAGGGTTTTGAGATGGCCGATTGATAAGCATTTCTTAACTAGGGAATTGAGGGTTTGGGGTAAACAAGAAGAGTTGGAATTGTAGGTGAAGGTGCGTAGGAAGTAGAGATTTGGGCTAATACACTGGTGGCGGGAACCAAAGATCAAATATCTGGGAAATTTGAGCATCTGATTTTTGGTCATTTGACAGAGTAATATGGTGTAGTTTTCAACTTTTAACCATTGTTACAAACCATTTTATTTTATTTTTAATTAAGGACATGCCAAATTGCTCAGAGTAGGAATCGAAAACACTAGACAGCCACATAGCACAAGCTATGTATTTACTCAACATAGATAGATTTCACAGGAAAGGCTATAAAGCCCTTCCTTTAGTTCGATAAATAGAGATAGATGCACCTCTTCAAGTTGCTCCGTCTAGGACTAACGATTTTATATAGCTAGCTCCATTACATCGTCTTAATAAGGATATGTTTATTTGATTGATTGAACTAAGGGTGTGTTTGATTGCGATGAGTAGGGCTGAGCGTGAGTTGGGTTGGATCTGAAACCAATTCATTTATGGTTGAAACCCAACTTAAACCAAACCGACCAAACTCGAGTTGGTTTGGTTTGGGTTGAATGGTTTGGACTTGAATGTCCAATTCATGTTGAAATTTTTTTTTCTATGAGCCCAATGATTGAGTTTTTTTCGTTGAATTTGATCAAATTTTTTAGAGTTTGATATTATTTCAATTTGGACCAATTTCAGTTACATTAAAAATGTAATTTGTAGGCTTTAGTCCATTGAAGTTGGATTAATGGTCCGTGAGGTTAAGTTCCATTCCAATAAAACAATATAAATTAAATTATTATAAAACATGTTAAATTGATTATATAATGATAAAATTAAGTACATATTAAATCAATCTAAATATATGTTGAATACATGCATAATATACATATTGAATAAAATGAATTTAACGTAAATACTAAAAATGTTAAATCATCTAAACTCAATACAAAATCTCCTCCTTCAATCCAAGTGATTAGTCAAAGTCACGTCAAAAAATCGAGAGGCGGAAGAGACAAGAGACATGAGGCAAATGAGAATTTTGATCATTAGGGTTTTTGTTTAAGTACTAATTTTTTTTTAATATATATTTTTTAAATTTATTAGGTTGAGTTGAGTTGGGTTGGATTGAGTTTTAATAGATAATTTGGAACCCACCCGACCTAAAATTTGATTTCCTAACCCGAACCCAACTTAATTGAACTAAAAAACCAATCCAAACCGGTTGGTTTGGGTTGGGTAGATCAATTTGACTGGTTCGAATTGGATTTTGCACATCCCCAATTGCGAGTATGAAATTTGCATAAAGAAAAATAAAAACTAAAAAATTGAATGACTTAATACTTATTTGTATGAAAATTATTAATTAAATGTGTTTGATTGATTTAATTTTCAACCTAAAAAATATTATAGTTGTCCATTTTTTATTGGTTGTAGATGAGAGAGAAAGAGAGAATGGATTATCTAAAAAATAAAAATCACATTTCTTTAAAGAAAATATTTTCTTTGTTTTCAAGAAAAATATAGTTCCATGATCAAAAGTAGGAAAAAATTGACAATCAAACAACATAAAAGTAAGAAATTATGTGGAAAAAAAATATATTTTCCATAAAAAATATTGACAGGAAGTTCAAAACTTGAGCAGAACAATCCCACTTGTTAATCGATAAGCTCCTGAGTATACTCAAGTTTCAAGGAAATGAAATAGATAAAGTTTTGACTTGATTCCAAATTTTTGTGTACCACGTGTTTTGACCTGATATTTATAGGAAAATGGTTGGGGTGGTGGCTAGGACAGGTAAGGCCTTGCCTTGGCGATGATCATTGCGAATTCTCATCGATCATAGTAATATTAATGTCACATCTCTTAAAATTCAGATGCACCATACCATATCAATTGAATCCATGTTCTAGTAGGTATGACATGTTGGATACTATTTCAAAATAATTCATCCAAAAATTTATTTAACAGAATGCATTCTTTTGTCAAAAAAAAGGTTGAATGGTCTCCCACCGTCCAGCCCCTAGAGTATTGTGGAGGGAGTAAATTGCGAGACGTGTCTCAACAGTCAAAGGTACAAGAGCTACCATATACACTTAAAAACTCCATTGAAAACAGATATCCAAACTCTAATTTCTTAACAACAAAACTTTCTTCGAGAAACCCAGTTAATTTTAATCCCTACAGTCACGTCTCGAGCATTAAATATATAGACTAGCTATGCAGATGCAGTAGGAAGAAGCCACAGGTTGAAGAGGGAGGAGGCTAATGACAGAAAACAAGACAAGAAAGCCATCGCAGCAGACAGTTGATATCGCGTGCATAATTTTGCGGTACAGAAGGAACCATTAGACGTCATCAAAAGATCAGACACGCTAGCTGTTGAACTCGATGCTGCTAACGACATAAATGACAAAACCTGTGAAGGCAGACAAGGACAATGTATTCATTTTTCTACCATAATCATAGACAAATTTAAGAAATTAGCCATATACCCAATCTCCTGTGATAATTATTGAAAGCAATCCGGGTTGACGAGTAGGACGTTTGACGAATACAGAGAATGCGTCTGCCACGGCCAATGTCAAGCTCCACGGAATCACTAAACCCATGATTGTCACCAGAAAGCTGCAAGTAGAAAGAAATACAACTAACAATTAAACAAAAAAGGATAAGCATAAACAATTTTAAAACCCCACAAAAAATCAAGAATCAAGATAAATATAATAAAAAAACCCATGAAAAATAAATCAAATTGAAGAAATTAAAGAATTACCAGAAAGCAGTGTAACTGTAGAACTGAATATCTAAACACATGAAGAGCAGAGAAGCAACAGCAAAAATGGCCTGTCCCAATCTTAAAGCCAAGCTAGCTCTTGTTCCCAGAGCCCCTGGAAATTCATCCATAGAATTATCTGTTTATTGAAATTATTGTACAGATATATACAAACTCCTGTATGCCTACGGTGATCACAGAGTTCTTCTATGTAGCCATTTAATTCTCTGTACAGGCCATGACTGATGACGCCACTCCAGAAATCAAAAGGAAAAAGCGAAAGCAAATAGGATTAAATCTCTTGGGAAGAACTGAATTACGTAATGGGTTTTTTCTTGGTTTTTGATAGTGGAAAGGTATGATGGTTTGTCGTTTGGAATGAAAAAAGAAACGGTGGAGAGTAGTTACGGAGGAAATATAAGACTTCTCTTCTCATTAAATTTTTTTTTTTCTCTGCGCTGCTTTGTGGTCTATTTAATTACCATGCTCAGATTCTTAAATCTGTGGGACATACTGTTGCTTCAAAAAATTGATAATGATTCGATGTAATAGAAGGAAAAAAAAATTCATGTACTCGACTTAAATTCGTTGAATACGGAAATTAAAAATGTGATTTTTTTTTTATTTTTTTTATATTAGTTTAAAGGAGTTTTCGAATTTTAATAATCTAATTTGAAGTTCCATAAAATGTCACGTTCCATATCACAATATAAATATTTGCTTTCCCACTTGTGACCGATTTGTGACTTTTCTCAAACCATTAATGTAACTAGTTGAAAATCGGTAAAAAATGAATAATGACAATGACATATGATTATTTAATTATTAATTAAACATCCTTAATCTTATTGTGGCATCAAAACAAAAAGGAAATGGTTGGTAACGACTATTGATGGCAAGAAATGTCGTGTACTTTTGATCAACCTAAAGATATTTCAACAAAATAAAAGTACTATATTATTCCATATTGATGATTATATAGAGAGAAATTTTCAAATTAGACCCCCTCATCATTCACAATTCGTCCTTTTATATAAGTTGATGGACTGAAACTTGCCACATTATAATATCAAGCTACATTGTTCCAATCTAGAACTGCATACCATCACCCGTTTGAAGGAATCTAATTGGTTAGTGAGTTTGGTCGTGGCTGGGTCATTTTGATATTTAGGTTTTTGGCATGTGTCCTAAGTCATCATGTAATGTCGTTGATTGGTTGATTTTGACATTTTCAGTGTTGACAAGATATTTTCACGTCTCCCATAGTTTTGGATCTAGGTGTCAAGCTTACATGTTTGGACTCTTCGATATGATAACTCTTTTGATTAAATCAAAATATGTCATCAACTGATTCTACGCGAATTTCAAAACAACACCAACAATGATAATTGGGAGTACACAAAAAAGCTTACAATAAACACACATAGTTGATGCGTATGTATTAATGCACTGTCAACGAATATAGTATTATTGAGTCAGGCATAGAAAGAATAATTTTTGTTTTAGGTTTTGGAAAAAGGAGTGTGTGAATCATTTGACTATGAGAAGATGGAGAATCTGAAGAAATCCTCGTATGGATGGTTGGGAGTTGAAAGAGAACACACACTTGAGGAGCACCGGGCGATCATGGGACAATAATGTGCTCTTCTAGCTGTCTTTCTATTGCCCGATTCCTAACGTTAGTGGACGTTACTTCTACCTTTGTTTGCATTGCTTTTTTAGGTCCCTATTTGTCTACTAAAAAATTATTCTTACTGAAAATTAATACAGGAAGAATTACAATTTTTTAATTATATTTAATTGATATAATCTTAAATAATTCCATTTCTAGTCAAATGCGACTGGTAAACAGTCATTTTCATAATTCTAGTCCCCACCTCTAATCATTTTATAATCCGCCACTTAAAATGATAAATAAGTAATGATAATATATTATTAGTAGTTACCATAATAAATTAACCCTATTTTTTTTTCCCAAACCCTAATTTTCTTTTCATTTTTCTTCCTAACCAGTAACTCACGAGTTTATGACGTAAGTACCGTTTACCATTAAAACCATAAGGAGAATATATTGTTTACATTCAACCGTGTTTATGACAAATCAAACAACTTGTTTTGAAAAGTAACTGATGTAGAATATAATTATTAAGTCAACATAAGCCAACGCAAACCATACATTAGAAGCTTATTTTTAAGATAAGTTGGTCTCTATTCTTTCAAGGAGGGACTGCATTCGGGGCGGGGCGACCTCCGGGCCCATTAGTTTTTTTTTGTTAAAAAAACTAAAATTAGGTAAAAATGTATCAGCCCAATATAAAAATTGTCTGCAAATTTCATCCAGAGAGATATATGAACTTTGATCTAACTTTACACACCATTCTTCTCTTGTGATTAAGATGCTAAGAATATGAAACAACATGCTATGCACTTTATTTGCCTGTTTAAAAGATTTAAAATTTATTTTATACGAAGAGGAAAAGTATTTGCTGAGCTTCTTTCCCTAATGGTTGCCAATGCTGCTAGTAAAATCATAAGCGAGAAACAAGTGGAGCTGTTCTACATTAAAAAGCAACATATAGAAAGTAAAGGTTTGTTCTCTTTACCATTTTTAAGTTGTTTTCTATTTTCGATTTTTCAAAACAGTAAAAACGCATTCTCTTTCCCATTTTTGAAAACGCGTTTTTGAAAATAAGTTAAAATTTTATAAAGAAAACCCAAAACAGTGTTTTCAGTTATAATAAAGTCAATTTTCAAAACGCGTTTTTGGTGTTTTCAAAGCAATTTTTCAAAATGCTAAAAAGAACACATTTTCAAATATCTCAAAATGAACACTCAAAACACAAAATCTAAAATGAATTCAAAACTCAAAACACAAAACACAAAACTGAAACACAAAGAGAACAATCCCTAAAAGTTTTAAAACTTCGGCTTCTTTTAACTCTTTCGAGTAAAAGTACTGATTTGATTTTGATATTTGAAATTTAGGAGCTGAAGTGCCAGAGTTAATGCTTTGAGGTCGCAATTGTGAAGATAATCTGTTCGTGAAAACAAACTTTGGGCATTGCTCATGCTTGTATTCGTTAAAAGCAACTCAAGTTAAAAAAAAGTATTTGGGAAAGTGTCGACATTTTCTACTCGCAAGGCATAAAGCTCTTATTTATTCACCTCCTGATCACATCAGACGGCTATCAACATGATATGCGTTATCTTGCCAAGTAAAACATGTTGGTAATATGCAACCTCGTACTATTTCCATCAGGTTTACATTGATGGTGTGGAGAAAACTTTTTTCTGATGCTTTCGTTGAATATCATTTCACAGGGAGATCACAAAAAACTACAAAAATATACAGCAAGATAATTTTCTCTGGTGCTTCTCCAATTTCGCAATGCGCAGTGAACCGTTCAATTACAAAAAAATTCGAATCAAGTACTAGTACATTGATGTTAGAACACTATTAGTCAAGCTGGGCATACCAAACTCCTTGGATTTTCACATCCTTAGGGGCTTTTGACCCCAAATCAGTGTCGGATGGCTGAATGCTTTCAAATACACCAATCACCTCCCCAGTCTCGGGCTTGCTTTTGGTAACACTCAAGGTGATCTTTCCTGTTGAAGATGAAACATTCTTTATGTTTTCTTTCTCAAGCTCCTCCTCGTCTCCTCTTCCACCAGCTGGCAATGCAACTGCATTGTCATAACCAGTAGATCCACCCCTTCCCTTTGGGTCGAGGAAGGATGAACCCCTGTATGATGGCACAAGGAACTCTCCACTGAAGCTATCTGGTTTGCCAGATGCTACGAGCTGTTTGATGGTGAAGAGAAAGGGCACACGCTCACCACCAGGAAGCTGCACTGTAACGGCAGCATAGTCAATTCCATCCTTCTCCTCAAACTTGACAGTGCCATCCGGAGATACCTCAAAGGGTCCCTCAATCTCGTCAAGAGTGTAGGTTAAACGGGTCATCAGCTTCGTCTTCTGGAATTCAGGCGGTGAGTTCTTGTTCACACCCTCTGCCTTCACAGTAAAGGAAGTGGGTTCCAGGCAGAACTTCTTGGCATTGTATTTGCCTGACTTGAAGGCAAAGCTGTCAACACCACCATCAATTGTGGGGCACTGGTTAGCAGTCCCAGTTCCCTTCACTTCTAGGTATGTCTTGCTTTGAATTTCATCGTAGGTTAGCCGTTTTGGAACTCCTTCAGCATTTGCTCCCTGTAAGACCAACAAGGGTATTTTAAAACTTCCCCAATCACAATGACAATATATTCATTGCCGTCTGTCTAAATCATAATGTTGTGCATCGAAATATTTTTTAAACTTCACTAAAATTTTCAGAAGAAACATGGTGTTGACAAGCTTATCACTGATTGAAATAAGCCAGAGATGCAATAAAATTTGCTTGAGGCCCCAATTACCAAAATGTTCTCTCTTCTTGTAGTATTATAGATCATAAGCACAATAGAAAAAACTTTTACCTGGTTTTCATTTGTTAAATTGTCAGATGTCCAATGGAATACAGTTCTTCTTTGGTCGAGAGTGACAGTCACATATCATTGCTGGGCGCTGTATTATGCGTCAATACAAGTTTTCTTAAATTATTATCGGTATAATCCAGTTGAAGTAACAGTGTGTTCTAAATTCTAAGATTTTCGTATCGGACACTGATCAGGTTACTTGCCATTTCACCAAATATATAAGAAAGACAAGGTATGCTTGATTCAATTTGCCAGATACCCAGAGAACCGATAAGTTTTTAACTAGTCGAGTTAACATTATGATGCTAAGTTTGCAACTGTCATAATTAGCTATCCCGTGAATGGAAATAGCCTTAGTAATTCAAAATACAGACCTTGCACTTACTGACTTCATTTTGATGTTGCAAAAGAAGTCAGTTGATATTATGTGCATATATCTTTTAATTGTACACAATATAATAGACATTCCAAGGTCACCTCATCAAACATGCCATTAATGTGTTAGAATGATATTTGTAAAGTACAGATATAAGAATCTCAGAGAGAGACTCAAAGTTACATACCGAGATGGCGAGTGCAGAAGTGGCAAGAACAAAACCAGCAATCTTGGCAGCATCAGTGCACTTTTGAGCCAAGTCCTTTAGATCAGCTTGAAGAGAGCAGGTGACCCTCGATCCAGCCGGTTCAACACCGAAGGCCTTGCTGAGTCTTTGAACGGACCTCAACTGCAGGCTGTTTCTGGCTGAGACACCAATCTTGGTTGGTTGCATCAGAGTAGCAGCTGCTTGTAATGAGGTAGCCATTTTGTTTTCTGATTACTATCTTACTCTGTGCCTATGCTTCTCCTTATTACAAAATAGTATGAGTAATCAGAAGTGGTTTGTATGGACAAATAAATTTAGTGGCTTAGATGTGTGTAGGATAAGAGATAGGATAAGGGTAGTTGCTCTGAGTTAGTGTCTCTGGCTTTCTGACTTGCCACGTGGCAATCTTGCTATTCTGGATGAAGATATTTACTTCTGCTATCTGGGCAGGACATTGATGGACAGCTACTTTAAATCATAGTGAAAAAAATAAATAAATCAAAGAAAAAGAAAAGGAGGGTTGATTCCATTTGAGTAATGCACCAAGATGCATTGATATGCGGTCAAGATTCATCGTTCTAAATCTTTGGTATCATTTGCTTTACAATCTCTAGGCCTCATAGAGTTGAATTTTGCTACTGATAAGTTCTTTCTATAAATAATCACATCGACTATTATTACGATAACTAGTAATCCAAGAAACTCAAAAATCTTGTTTGTCATTACTTAGCGACAAACTCCTATATTTCTTCATTTAGGGTAACCCTAAACAAGAATTAGAATCTCTATTCATCCAGGTATTTGTGCTTTGTTTCGAAGTTCTTCTAAGGGGTATCAAGAGTATTCATTGATAGAACTTTTTGGCGATAATAAGTTGTGCCTCCTACACAATGTGAATAAAAGTTATAGGTCTTACAAAATGTATGAATAAAAATGATTTTTGAATAGCTTATAAGTTTGAGAGAATTATGGCAAATAGGCACTACAGAATGTACATTTTAAATCGTTCCCGGACTTGAATTTGAAATTCCATTCTTGAAGAACTTGTTGCAAATATATCCCTCCTATCACAAACAACCTCATTTTGGGATATTACTGTCCATGGATTGCTTGTGAGTAGCAGGAGATATACGAGGAAATACCCCAATTCATGCCATCAGTGTAGCATGCATTCAAGAAAGTGCATCAAATTCCCCGAAATTACTTGATGAAATTGAAAGAAATCTTAAAACGCGAAATCACTTCAATATAACGACACCACTAAAAGAAGTTCAAAAGAATGACATTTATCCAAAGTAGAATCACAAGCTTCTTGAGAATAACAAGTGAAAGTCACATCGAATTAATATTTTGGCTACATTCAGTTTTACAACCCAAGGAACCAAAAAATAGGAAAAAATAAAATACTTTTACTTAAATATTCAGAAAGCACGGACTACCAGAGACCAAATGGGATACACCAACAAGAGGATAATGCCAACTGTGTTTGAGATGCCGTGGCTTTGCGTGAAGGAGTTGCGGAATCCACCAGACGCTCTGATGTGTTCTTGCAGCAGATAACAGCCAATGGCAAGGCATATTGCGACGCCAACCCAGCTGTCTCTCACGGAGTGAGCAAAGAAATTTGGAGCAACAACCAAAAGAAGAATCAACGAACCGGGCATCTCCAGCCAGTCTGGAATATCAGGGACAGAGTTATTTATACGATGCTTAACCATTTGAACAGTAATAGATGGACAGAGTCACATACATCATTTACATATACAACCTCAATTTTACCTGGAAAATGTCGGGGGAAGAAAAGCCTTAATACAACTGCAATGAAAGCAATCCATTTTCCAACCTCACCCCTACACCACAATGCCAATTACTTGCTAAGAAAATTGATTTCTGTCGAAAGAAACAAAGTAGAACGTCCAGGTAGAGACCATTACCTTAACAAGTGGAACAATCCCGAAGGAAAACTTAAGAAAATATGAGGAACCAGAAGTGAAGTCAACATATTTGTTCTCCAATTCGTTCGATCCAGGATCAACAAATAACTGCAGATCCATTCAGGATGTTAACATGATAGCAATTGACTTGTTCATATCATTGAGAATGAATCTACTTGCATAAATATCGTTACAGGAAACAGCGTGTGATATTATCCTAGATTGAGTTACATTGGAAATCATCAATGTACTTTGCCAGTTTCCTTAAAGACATCAAAAGAATATGAAGCACGAATTGACAACAATTCACGTTACGGTTTCGATCAGCAACTAGAACATAAAAACATCAAGCAATTCAGTAATTCTCGCCAAACCCACAATCATAATAACATCAAAAGAACCTAGACTGTCGAAATCAACAAGTATATCATCGAGCAAATCAATTAAGTAAGATTTGACAAAAATGGTGAGAGGGATGAGATAAAACACTGACATGGCAGCAAAAGAGGCAACCCATTTGAGTAAAGAAGTGCCAAAGCCAAGGCCACCCAATTTGGTAGCATGATCAATGAGTTTCTTGGCAGCCATCTTGAGCTCATTGAAATCTGAATTAAGCAATTCCGCTGTTTCTTGATCGGTCTTCATAGCCAAATAGTCGATTCTCCCCATTGTTACTTTTCAGATCTGAATCAAAACTCAAAAAATCAAACTCTGTATATGAGCGTTATTTTATGAATACAATGTTTTTAAAGGCTTTCGTAAATAGTGAGGTATGGTTAGAACAAGACAAGTGGATTAGCAGCGGAAAATAGTGCGAATTTACGGATCCAACGACTTGTTTACTGCAGTGGCGGGATTATTTCTCACCATGCATGATGTATCGTATGAATGACATAAAATTTAGGGAAAATATTAATAATTAATTTTTATTTTTTGGTCAAAACAAAATTGTACTCATAAAATTTAGATGGTTTGGAATCATGCAAAAAGAAAGAGAATTTGGTAATATTTTTAAGTGAGAAATGTATATTTGCAAAAAAAAAAAAAGATTCAAAACATAGGACATTGTTTACAAATTCAAAAGGTAAAAAATTCATTTTCCAGCACTAAAATGTTTTATTGAGGAATTTTTTTGTAAAATCTGTGCATTGGTAAAAATGTTATTTGTGACATGGTAGCCTAAGCTAAAAAGTTTGCTTATAAGTAAATAATTAATTTTTTTAAAAAAAATAATTTTCTAAAAAAATTACTTTTTTATTATAACCTAAAAGACAGTTTCAAAAATGTTAAAATGTATAACCTGATTCTTTTTTTCGTTCAGCCAGATATGCTCTTTGCGACTAGTATCAGTTTTTTGAGTTAATTGTTTAACTGGTTATTGAACTTTCCATCAAATTACTAGAGTTTCACTAAACTTTAATTTTTTTTCCAGTGGTCTCAAATTCAATTCGTGTTACGCATTAGTCATTCGTTAGGACTTCATTATTTTTCCTCAAAAACAAAGAAATATAGGTATATTTTCAAATGTTGGAAAATATTTTCCATGGAAAAAAAATAACAATCAAACCCTTTAAAAATAAAATATGGATGAAAATACCATTTTTTCATGGAAAATTTTCCAATCAGCCACACCTTAAAAGTGGATTTTTGAAATCCCCAATTCATCCCACCACTAAAAATAGGACAAAAAAAAAAAAAAAAGTGAAAAGAGACTGGGCTGCTGCGACATGGAATACATTTCAATTGTTTTCAGCCACAAGCTTCTACCAAAAATGTTGAGAACTCCTTCAACTAATAGAAGACAAATAAATCACTAGAAGGCACCATACAATTGTAAAGACTAGAAAAAGCATGCATGATAAGTAGCACCAGCAATGCAACTTAAATGACTACCAAACATGGTGTAGGTTCAATAGTTAACACTTGAATAAAAAATTAACTATTATCTCCCTTGTTATAAAATTATGAATGATGGTGTTTATGTACGAGGTACACTGTACTAACATAGCCAAAATTCATTAAAAAAAGACTTTGATTCTTGAAATGGACACACATAAAAAGCAAACAGACACAGCATTCATTCGTGAAAAAGAATTATGATCAAGCGAGCAGATTTTTTTAGATGTTTAATAGCATAAACAAGAACCAGATTTTTGCGCAGATTGATATTAACAGAAGAGACCCTGTAATCAAGACAAAGATGGACCCACTCATTTAGTGGAACAAAATCATTTGCATAGAACCGAAATATCTCATTTTACTGTAAACGAAAAACAACCAAAAAATTGTTCTAACGCTCACACTTCATCTTTCCCATTTTCTAATAACTATGTTCACTGTAAATTGCACAACAGGCAGAACTTTTTATAGTTTGTAATCAAAAACAAGAATCTAAGCACCCATTACCCGCCTAACAAGAGAGTAAGAAAATAGAGTCTTGCTACATGTATGTCAAGTTTGATTTGGCAATTTTTTGTACATTGACTTTAACAACACTATTTCCAACCAATAACCAAATTTCCTACACATAGGGGCTGTCATCCGAGAAGTCAACGAGGAATGCACAAATAGATTAATCCAAGAAAATATCAACGTCTGCCACTAGTCTTACCTTGATAATATTGCTAAGCCCCATTTGGATAACAATTTATATATGATTTACAAATACAGTTAAAGTTAAAAGTCAAAGTCAAAGTCAAAATCAAAGTTAAATATTAATTTAAATCACACGTTCATAACTACTGCTCATTTTTATCCACACATTTTGTAGAACTCTTCTTCTTCATAAACCATTTATAAATTTTCCAAACAGAGACTAAGATTCAAAATTTATCATCCACCCCATAACAGCATATTATTATTCATCAACATTTTATGCCGCATGCAAGCTCCTAAGCAAGCTTTTTTTATCCAGTTGTATAATTTTTGACTGTGATTAAAGCATTAAAACCTGTGGCACGAAGATCCGAAATTAAATTGTTAAAATAAATACAACAAGAGCAAACTTCACTGATCACAAAACACGTTACATAGACAAATAGGAGAACCTAAACGCACTCATGCGTATAGAATCTATTATCTATAGCCACAGGGAAAGGGTCCCAATAAACTTATTCCGCCAGAATCATCATATTCAAATTCAAAAACTCGTGTAACCCAATACATACATACATATATACACATATA
>CAIGRP010057765.1:0-14334 GCA_903798385.1 Fraxinus cuspidata | reverse complement strand
AAACTGTTGACGTCGAAAATTGTAAAACCAAAATTCAAGCCAACTTCAAATGTAAATAGGGATTTTATTGATAATTACTTATGAACTACAAGTGTGTTTATCAAAGGAAATATTTGAAATATGAAGTTCTTGGGCCCTCTCTCCTTTTCTTTAGGATTTTTTCCCATTTTATAAGAAAGGATGGCCCTGTATCTTTCTCAATCATGTCTTGTCAACACAGTGCCGAGCTGGGAACTTGTGCCAATGCGTAAGTCCTTATTGGTTATTGTCAAATCAACATATAGTACTGAACTGGGAAAGTACGCCTATGACATATTCTTATTGGTTGCTGAGTTCGGCTCCATCAGGCAATTATGAAGCCGACCTTAAATGGGGTCCCCAGTAATTAATGAATTGATTAGAGAACGGATTTATAACATATGATTGGTAGAATTGGTGGGTGCCGACATAATTCTTTCTAAATGTCATTAATTGATTGAATGTTTTGAAAATGTGTAAGGAATCTACAATCATTATGTCCCCCTAAAACCACGGTGCTCATAAGTACGAGATGACCTTGTAGATCGAACCTTAATTTATCATGAGCTAAGTGCATGTAACAAACATTCTTGATTAGGTCGCATGTCGGATGTCAACAAATATCGTGAGCCCATTTGATGCATCGCTTAGCAAATCAAAATGCAATGAAAAATTATTATTTGGAACCCGATTTGTCTTATTGGTAGTAACGCAAAGCGGTTAACATTAACATTATCATTAAACATTGAATATTGGTCGGGTGTCGTGTTCCCCCGCACCCCATTTCTCACTCACGCTTTTCATGCTATAGACATAAATCTTTTAATAAAACATTCATGATACATATCTTTAAAAACATTCTTTGACTCATGACAATTGAAACTTTTATTTCTTGAAATTTCATGCATGCTTATGGGTGCATTGATGTGCATGAATTTATCATGATGATATTAATGACATAAAACATAATTAATCTATTATAAAGTTCACATAATAAAACATTTAGATAACACGTGAATACATTTAGCGATATGACGTACGCATGAAGACAATGGAAGGTTTAGGTCCTAGCAAATTTCCTTTCGAATGGCAAATAATGCTATTCATCCCTACTGAGATTAAGCCCCAATTTATGTGGCAATAATATGACATTAAATGATAGACTCAATTAAATGCAAAGTCATTACATTAAATGATAGACTTAATTAAATGCAAAGTCACATGACTTTGCATTTAATTGAGTCTATCATTTAATACCATATAATTGCCACATAGACTGTGGCCCAACCCCAGTGGAGATGAATAGCATTACTCGGAAAGAATAATGTTATTCATCACCACTGAGATTGAGCCACAGTCTATGTAACAATTACATGACATTAAATGACAGACTCATTTAAATATAAAGTCACATGACTCATTTAATTGAGTCTATCATTTAATATCATGTAATTGCTGTGGAGATGAATAACATTATTGAAATGGAAATATTCCTCAAAACCCACGAATTCAACTTGCTTGAGTCCTAAGTCATAAACATCAATTTAAAACTTCTACGTACCCGTTGTTTATTTAATGCGATTTAAACAACCGATGCATGTAGACCTAACTATTACACTTTATTAATATACTTATAAGTTTGTCCCCATTGTAAATATACATGGAACTAATAGAAATTAATATGAACTAACAAATACCTGAATCACATTAATGAATATAAAACTTATATTAAAGTGCAAATAAAATGGGAGAAACTATACTCTCATTCACCACCATTTATTAAAGGGGTTATTTAAAGTCACCAACAGTTAAATGATTTTCTATCTATGATAATGTGATAATGTTCGTACGACTAAGCCCCTGTTTGACCCCCATTATTTGTAATTTTAATGGTTGAAATAGTATTTTGTTGAAAAATGTGTGGTTAAAAAAGAAGAAATTTTTTTGAGATTACGTGTAGTATTATTTTATTGAAGAATGTGTGGTTAATAAAAAGAGTAAAAAAAATGAATTATAATTTTAATGAGGCCAAACGGAAAATATTTGGAATTAATGGACAATTCACCAACTCAATTGAATAATGGGGCTCGTTTTGCTTATTTTGCAAAAGTTTACTGGTAAGTTTTAAAGTTAAAACCAAATAATGTTAACAAGCCTACACATGTCAAGAGATGCTCATGTCATAGTTTAACACAACATATCTATTCTAATATAAATCTTAACAAATAAAATATAAAGATTTCTAAATTGACCAGGTTACTTGAGAACGAAGTTAATATAAATCAATTAGAAGTATAATAACTTTGATGAATAAAAGACAATGAGTTCTTTATCTTCTTCTTCTTCTTCATCTTCTTCATCATCATCATCTACTAAGTGAAATATAAATTTTCATGCTTTAATTTACCCTTGAGGTAATTAATTACCACCTAGCTGTTACTTTAACAACAAAATAGATAATCAAAAGAGTGAACAAATACAATCAGTAAATGAAATGACAATTTCTAGAATTTAGTCTCTTTAAGAACAACTAAGTGAAGGTGAGAAGTTCTTAAATTCAATATATGAAAATTAGAATTTTAACTCACTGTTATTAATATTAAAGCCAAGAAAATATAATAAAATGAAAAGAATCACACCAGACGTGAAAACCCAAATTTGGAAAACTCACAGGTAAAGACAGAGAATTCACTATAATCAATAGCAAAAGACTACAATGGATCTCATTGAACAAAACTAATAAGTAATTGAACAATTTGGTCAATCTCAATATGTATTGTACATCACATATTTATAATCAAATAATCCCTAACACACCAGGAGAAAATAATATAAATAAGAGTCTAACACAAGGTGAACTCCTATTACAATAAGTAAAATTAATAATGGAATATTTGAGACGAAATAAGAGTCAAAAGTTGCCAAAAAAGGAATTAGGATCCAAATCCATCTTGGATTTATGCAAGACATATTCAAGTCTATAGCCAACACCCCATATACCTCCAACAGTATTTTCAATTCAATACTCAACAAGAATTCCGGTCACACTGAAATTCTAATAAACCTCCACCTTGATACGAATTCCATTGTAATGAACGAAACTTCAAAAATTCTCTATCTAGCGATGAATTTCACTGCAAAGAATAAAACTTAAATCATAAATTTCAACAAAATTCTCTAAATAAAACACTCCATCAAATTATTCTACATCTTCCACAAAGCCCAACTAGGGTAAACTCAGCATCTATGAACTGAATTCAAGCACTGCTTACCAGCATAATTACCCCGGTGCACCAAACTTGCTTTAATAACCACAAACAACAAAATCATCAAATTCACAACCACTCCATCCGAGTTATCAAATTTGCTCGAATTATCACCATGAACACCAAGATCACAACTTCTTTCATTGTTTATCTTCCAGCGTCCAAACAAGATCTGCCATAACAAAGATCTGATGTAACAATCCAAAATAGGAATATCAAACTTCATACTTGCCATCGTGAAACATTCAAACCTCGTGCTGAGTTGATCAATCCTTGTTTTAATACGAGATCAAACTTGCTCCCCAAGAACTTCAATCATTGGGTCTATCCCTTTTATAACCACTTGTCTTTTTCTCACGAATAACAAGACCCTGTGTATGGGCCTCAGATCCGACAAACATATGCTTCATCTTCTCCTTAGAATAAAGCTCATCATATACCTCGTCAATAGTAAGAGTACCCTAGTTATAGAAAATAGTATCTCTGAATGTTACATATGAAGGCGACAACGAACATAACAATATAAAGTCTAAATCCTCTTCATCGTACTTGACCTTCATGGTCTCCAAATCAACGATGAATTCCTTGAACACTTATAGATGATCTTTCAAAGATCCACATTTCGTCAAGTGATGAGAATATAAGCGTTGTTTTAATTGTAACTTACTGGTCAATTTCTTTGTTATATAAAGATACTCCAATTTCAACCACATCCCAATGGCACTTTTCTCCTTTATTATGTCCAGAAGAATTTGATTAGAAAAATGAGTATGCCAATTAGGGGTATGGTGTGCCCAAAAGGGGCATGGTAGAAGAATTGGAGAATGACTTGAATAGTGAAGACTTAATTCTTTGTAATGAAATTTGTGTCAACGTGGAGTTTGTTATGTTTGTGACTCAAACTCCATGTGATTTGAAAGTCTGACTCATGAAGGAAACTTAAATAATTTTGGTTAGGAAGTTTGGATTGATAAGTAATCAAATTTCTTTGTGAATTGAGAGTTTGATTGGGAAAATGACTTTAAAATGGATAGGAAATGTTTTGGAAAAAGGACAGAGCAGGAATGCTACAGTGCTCAGCAAGAAGTAAGGCCGATGCGTCACCCTAGGGTTCGAAAAGGATTCCTAATTGATTTCAACCGCAATTCTTGTGTTCTAATTCAACATTACAATTAGATCATTGTTATATACATTAGAAACTTGAGAGAATTATTTAGATTTAGATTGAGAGTATCAAATCTTATAAAATAATTTTAGTTTCTTGGTATGATAAATTCTCATTCTCTTCCAGATAAATATTTTGTTGTTATGTGATATATTCCTTTCATATTGCTCATATTGTTCTCATCTTTATTATTTGACTCGGTTCTCAACAAGTGGTATCATAGCGATTCTAGTATATTATTTGTTCCCAACAATAAGAAATCTTGATATCCTCACGTTGAGCAAGAGTCAAATTCCAAAAAAGAGAAAATGACCATGATGCGCCGTATGAATGTAATTGTGATCCCTTTTATTTTCTTTTATAAGGTTTTTTTTTTGACTGTTACCCTGTATATCCATATAAGTATAATTATATTAATTGTCTATTTATAAGCATGTTTAAATCCGGTCAAAATTACCATCTCATGGTTTGATGGTAATCAAATTAGACTATATTTATTTTTCTTACTATATAATTACTAGTATTTTCAAGGATAAGTCTAAGTAACTTTGGAAAATAAGATGAGTTAAAAGCACAAAATAATATAAATATTGTATAATTTAATATAAACTTACTAGAACTATTAACCTATTAAATTTTGTTTAACAGACATATCGATCGTTTAGAGCATTTAAGGCACATTCCACTGCAAAAAATATAATTAATCACAACGAAAATAATTATATTAATGAAACAGTAAATGTAATATAAATAAAATTAAACTAAATAGACATGATAATTGCCAAAAAATAAGTATGTGGCATTACAATTATTCACTACTAGTCCCATTAAGAATCACACCATCATATGCTTCTACATCGAATCAGCCATCCAATTTATGTCTTTCGTTCCTAGGAGGAGAATGATTGGACTATAAAAATTTGAAGTCGAGCTAATATATAAAAAGACTCAAAAATTGAAATGGGATGTTCGATTTAGTTCCCCTACATCTCCCCTTGATATTACTCCTGCAAACAAAACAGACCAAGATTGACTCACTATATTCATTATCTCTAAACGAGTAGGCTACATTAAGAAACATAATAAATGATTGACGATGAGAGAAAGGGCCGTTAGTGTTGGTTCACTAAAAATAGCCTTGCCTGGCCATTTGCATATATTTTGGGTAATGCTAATTAGTACAAAACGTCACCACCTTTCAAAGTTTTTATGCAAAATGTCCATATTTTTCGTTTTATGACATTCACCCTCACTTTCACATTTCAATGCAATAAAGGTCCTTTAATCCACCAACCATCAAATACTCCGTCAACTCAACAAGAAATGCCATTTTTCTTTTCAAAAATCAGGGGTAATATAGGGTCTACCCATTTAACCCTTTCATTTTCTCTTTTACGTGAAGGTTTTGTTGTGGTTTCTTCTTCAAAAAATTTCATTTTTTCTTCCATCTGTACAGTAAAAGCACGTAGTGAGAGTTTTTTAGCTAGCGAATGTAAGAAAAATTTTGAGTTGGGTATTTTTGTTATCCAATTTGTATTTTGGTGTTTTACATTATTGAGAGTCTGTGTCGAGTTTTGAAATTGTTTATTGTTGTTATGCAAGTTTTAGAGGAGCAACACATTTCTTCCTTTTTTGAGAAATCTAGGCGATGATCAACCCATCTATGGTATAGTGTTCATTTCCTAAAATATTGGTTGCAATCATCTAATTCCACTGTGCATTCACATAATTTCAGTGTGCATTCCCCCAATTTATGTCCACATCAGTTTGGTTGATTCAATGTTTCTCTATGACTGTGCATGTTTCACTTTAATATGAATTTGGTGTCTATTTCAGCGTTGATGTGAATTATGTTACTATCTATTTTGGTGTGTTTCAATTTACTTGCCATTTTGAATTGAAGCCTAAAATTTCCTAATTTATTGCTTGATTTTGATGTGAACTTTCTGTTATTGCATGTAAGTGTTAATTTTCTATGTTTCACTATCAAAGTACATTATGAAGACTAATTTTATGATATGCCAAACAATGTGGTGTACGAAGGGGGACTCGTACTTTTCATCGATTTCTTTTATTGTAAATGATCCACCAAAGAGAATTTGAGTAAATTATTATATGCAGTTGGTAATTAAAGGTTTTGGAGTTTTATTATAAGAAGCAAAAAATGAGTTTAGGGATGGGGTTGACGAGATTTGAGAGTAAAGAGGATATTAAGGCAATGCTTAAGGACAAGGATGGAAATCCAGATATAAAGATATATGTCTAGCCCCAATGCAATCATATGCACTTCTTTTGCATCTTTGGTCTTCACAAGTTGATGGAGACCAAACATTTGAAGGTTTTTATGTACCGTCCATTAAAGAAAACAAATGAGGGAAGCATGAAGGTAATTGGTCAGATCAATTTTTGCAAGTGAATGTTGAAGAATTGTGGTCACAATATGAGGAAGCCTTAAAATACCAGAATGAGGAAGATACAAATGTAGGTTATATGAGTGCGCAGAAGGATGAAGTTGTTGTTGAAGATCATAACGAAGAACACATGAAAGAGAATAAGTCGAAGGTCTAATGGAATCCGATTATGAGATGGAGCAGGAGCCTGTAGCTACTACTGAAGCTGAGAGTCAAAGGTTAATTTTGATTTTGGATTTGGTGTATCAGATAAGCAGCATGTTAGGGATTCAATTACTGACTATGGAGACTTCGATGATTTACTAAGCATTCACATTGAAGAATAGGGCGATACAATTTCAAGAATGAGGGTTTTCAATGTTTCTTTCAATGTTGTGACAGATATGGAGGATCCATTGTTTAGAAAAATGTAACTTGAACGTATTCTTTATGTTAATTTAAACTTATTCTATATTTTAGTTTTATGAAGTCTAATATGTATTAATTTTTTTTTATTGTACATGCTTGGTATTGAGTCTAAGGTCATACTGAATGCTACAATAGTTGCACATTCAGTTGAAAACAACAGAAAAAAATTAAGTACAAAAAGGATGACGCCCACAGATTGAGAGCCAAGTGTAAGGGAGATTTTTCATGGGTGTTGTATGATATAAAGGAGCATAGTAAGACAAGTTTTGTGATCAAATTTTTTGTAGAAGAGCATACTTGCCCTATGGTGTATAAGATCTTCAGACGTACCTCAACCTATTAGCGTATCGGTATTTATCTAATTGAAGGGTTGAACCAAACATGTCAGTTAGTACATTCATGGAGGGATAAAATGGATGTTTTGTGTGACATCTCACATTGGCAAGTGTACAAAACAAAGGAGAAGACACTTTAAAAATTAAAGGAAGTGTAGTGGAACATTACAAAATACTATGGCATTATTGTTAGGAGTTAAAGAGGTCAAACATTGGAACCACTGACTTGGTTGAGGAGTATCCAGGTAAATTCGAACTGTTGTACATTTGCCTTGGAACATAGATAACGTATGTATTTATTGAGGTTGAGAATGTGGATAACAGGATATGGTTTTTGGGGTTGTTGAAGGATGAATTGTATATACACAACAGTCAACATTGGACATACATTCCCGATAAGCAAAAATGGTTGATTAATGCGATTAAGTCATTATTCGAAAATTCAAAGCATTGAACATGCGTTAGACATCTATACAAAAATTTCAATGTCTCACACAAGGAATTTGTTTTGAAGAATTGTCTATGGGATGCAGCCAGAGCCACTATTGTGTCATAATGGCTTCAACACATGCAACATATATTTGAATTGGACTCGGCTGCATATGGACGGCTTGAACCAAAATCAGCATCTCATTGGTATAAATCCCACTTTAGAGAAAAAATCAGTGTGCCAAGTTTCTCAACAATTTATGCGAATCATTTAATAGCATAATTGTCAATGCAAGAGAGAAGCCCATTTTGACCATGCTAAAGGAGATTAGGGTTTATTTGATGAAGAGAATTGAAGCATGTAGGGAGTCCTATGATCAGTGGACAACAATAATAGGCTCTAGAATTCAGAAGATTCTGGACCATGCTAGAGGACATTAGGGTTTATTTGATGAAGATAATTGTAGCATGTAGAGAATCTTGTGATCGGTGGACAGCATCAGTAGGCCCTAGAATTTAGAAAATTTTGGACAAGAACAACAGGCTTGCAAGTATGGAGTAGACTGAATAGACAAGCAATGAATGGCTTCAAGTTTGACACAATGCAAGCATCGTACTAAATGCTGTGGAATTAAGGGTAAGAATTTGCACAATGCAAGCATCCTTGTTGGCATGTGATTGCCTCAGTTGTACCTTGAAACCTTAATGTAATGGAATTCATAGATGACATCTACAAAAAGGAAGCATATCTCATGACATATATTCAATCAATTTACTGCATCACGTGTCCGACCTCCTAGCCTGACCCAGGTCTTAGCTCTCTCAAGTCACTAGTGTACACAAAAAGAGCTGGGAGGCCAAAGAAGAACATAAAAAAGAGTCAAATGAGGTGACTTCTTCAAGTCAAGCGAAGAGGTATAGAAAGTCTTTGCACAATGTAAATACTTCTAGAGCCACATCATGTCTAGGGAAAAGAGAGAGACTGATAATGACATGTAGGAAATATGGTGAACGAGGACGGACTAGCTGGGGCTACAGAGGGGAACCACTTCCAACACCTAATTAGTGACATTCTGCATACATCTTTTAGATTTTGTAATTTTTTTTTTTTGTTTTGGTTCAATAAATTCACATGTGGGGCTAAATTGTATATGTTTTTTTATTCTATTACTGTAATAGAAGGGGCTGCAAAAGACTGGAACAACTGGACAGAAACTAGCACTTTCGAATTCTGTTTTCTTGCTGCACAGTGAAATTACTAAGATTTTATTTTCTTGCTTGATGTAAATATTCTATTTTGGCTATACAAGGGGATTTTTTAGATTTGTTGATTTTCGTTGAGATCTTGTTTGTTGATGTATTTGCTGCACTGCAATATTCTGTTTTGTTGCTGAGATTTTGCTATGTTCGAATTAGGTGTTTAAGGACATTTAGTTGCTGAGTTTATAAACAGGGTTGTAATCTGTTGGCTGCACTTTCACAGATTTGTAATCCATTTGGTTCAAAATAGGTAGGGACAGTTTACATAGTTTTTTTACAACTTCATTTTAAAGGTAGAGATGCTTTTCACAAAGTATATGCAAAGGTAGAGTTGTTACACATAAAATATATTAATAGGTAAGGATAGCAAATTCAATTTCATGTTGAAAAGCAAAAAAACAAGTCAAGTTCATCTTCTCCATTCATATATGATGGGTCATTCACCATTGAAATCTGATGGGTTGTTTACAACATTACATTTGCCACTGTTCTTCTCATTTTACCCCTCATTTACACACTTAATAAGCAAAAGATGGGGATGACATCTACAGTGTATGACCTCATATTCAATATTTTCATCTGCCATTCAAAATTTTATGAGTAAACCAACATTACAGTAGCTATTGTTCTTCTCAAGGTGAAATGCATTGTTTTTTTTTTTTTTTTACGTTATTTCTTATTTATTTAATGTAATAATCATATAAATTATTTTCACATTACTGTTAGTTTTGAATAGTTAACTTTGAAGGTGGAAATAAGGCCAATAGAATAATTCGGTAAGATTATATTACCCTTGGTTTTCGAAAAAAATTACATTTCTTGTTGAATTAATAGAGCATTTGATGGTGGGTAGATGGAATAATCTTTTACGTAATAAAAGGTTGAAGTGAGGCTCAAGTTACCAAAAAATGAAAGGTATGTACGTTTTGTACAAAAACATAGAAATTTGGAAACGTTTTGTACTAATTAACCTTTTGGAAAACATATTATTGTGAAGCAAAAATAAAAGTTACTATTTGTTTAGTAAATAATTGTTTTTCTTGTTAGAAAACAGACCTGCCAGCCTAACTAACTAGAGACTTTGTCAGGTTTTCAAATTTATTTTTAATTACAAGTCATCTGATAATTTGATATATTCTTAAAAAGAAAAATCACTTTTGATATATTTTTTAAAAGTCTACATCAAATATATATATATAAACGGCCCAACTCCGTCCCCGACATACTACCTTTTCTGTCAAATGCAATCGTCACAAGTAAATTGATAGACAAAACACATAAATACAACTTATGGACCCACTAAAGAATAATATTATTTATCATTATGATGATGGAATATCGGAGATGTGACATCAATTTGGAATAATGAGATTTGATAGATCAATTTTTACGAGAGAGAGAGAGAAAAATGTGATGAATAATGGATTGTCATATCACCAATATTCAATGTTCATAATGATAAATAACATTAGTTTGCATTAAAACAATTAAGACTTAAACATAATGTATCATAAATATTTTGCATACAACTTTTAATCAAACTTAAGTATGTAGTACATAATGTAGATAGTTTGATGACAGCTTGAATAAAATTCTAACCTTCAGTTGTTTATACGAGGTGAAATAATATTCTTCTTGTAGAAATATGCACTCGCAATTTTTTTTATTATAAATTGTAATTTTGCCATAAAAGTCTTCTATCCTTGTAAATGGCTAATGTTCGTGTCCATGTATTGTTGAAATTGTTGCTCAAAATCAATAAAATAGGATTTGAAATGAGAAAAGGATTTGGAGGTCAATTTTTGGCCTATGTAGGGTTTGCCCTGCGAGTGATTTATTTATGCGACCACATAGAACTAAAAAATAGTCGTTAGGCGGTTTTTTGTTTGAATTTTTTGGTGGTCCTTGGTGAAATTGCAACTTTTCATGAGTTTTTTTGACACTATTTCATAAGTGTTGATTGAAATCTATAATACATGATAGATTATCATACCAATAAGATAATTCAATAACTTTAGATAAAATGTTCATTCCAAAATATATAATGTTACATTCTTCCCTTCAAATTCAAATTTCTTCTATAGTGTTCTTGAAGTTTTGATAGAAGAAAATAAATAATTAAGTGTTCTTTATTATAAGGCTTGATTATTCCTTCAAATTATTTGCCAATGTCCCTTTAAGCATCAAATTCAATTAGAGAGGGGGCAAATATTATTTGAGGACAACGATATTTGTGTTTAATCCTTCATCTTTATTCTGATGTTCTTATTTTTGTTCTTTGTTTCTTCTTCATTATTTTTTGTGTGGAATCTTTCTAAAACAATCTCAAATAATATTCTACAATGGAGAACGAAACTATGATGACGACGATCAAATTGATGAATCAAGATCTTATCGAATTGATGAATTTCACAAGATGACAAGACAAGTTGAAGTTTCGTCTCATGGCGTTGAAGATCTTCTACATTCTTGATCCAGAATTGGTACCACTTGCGGATCCAACAGATGAAGATACTGAAGTCCGAAGAATGAAGAGACAAATGGTCAAGATGATGAATTCATATGCCCGGTCGTATTCTTGGTGCTCTATCCGACCAATTGTACGATCTCTACACAAATAAATTATCAACAAAAGAAATATGAGATCTTTGGAAAACAAGTATAAAGCCAAAAAAGAAGGTACTTGATAACATTCCCCACCTTTCCCAAGCACATGATTTACACGTTCTTATCAACAAGTTGAAGGCGATCAAAATTGAAATCCTAGAATCTTTCTAAGTGGAAACAATAATTGCAAAACTCCCCAGGAGTTAGAAAATTAATCGAGAGTTGAATAATTTCCGTAAATTATTTTAAGTCAATTGAAAATCTAGCGAATCATTTAACTAAACCTCTAAATAGAGATTTAATAATATCTACTTCGAGTAGGTTGGGGTTGAAAACTTTAAAATAAAAGATTCACCAATGATGACAACCCTACTTGTCATTACTTAACAAGTGATTCATGGTTTCAAATGGCAACAACAAGTCATTCGATTTCTGAATAGTTTCAACATTATAAATTCTGCGATAACCTTATTTTAACAATATAATGTTTGTTGTTACTTGAATGAATGTTGAACTTTAAGCACTTAATGAAGTTCAGTACCAAAGTACAAGCATCTCTAAAAGTAACAAAAATACAGGAAGAATTTTATTTAGATGCACTTCGAGATGGTGCCGTCTCAATAGAGAGTTAGAGTTTATTTCTTAGAAGTTCATTGAATAAGATAAATATAAGATCATATTAGCGCTAAGCGAGAGTGATGGACCTGAGAACACGTGATACTTGTGTGTGTTCTTACCTGTGTATTGTGACAAAAATAATTGGCTCAAAGCGTTTTTGCTACATTTAATTTCGAATTTACTTTATTTGAATTACACTATGGTTAGATTTAAATCGAAAGATATCTAATTATTATGTATAAGTATTGTATATTTTGAATATGACATTTTATTGAATTTTGAACAAGTGGGGAATTGTTGAAATTGTTATTCAAAATTAATAAAATAAGCTTTGGAATGAGAAAATGATTTAAAGGCCAAAACTTTGGTCTATGCGACCGCATATGCTTTTGTGGCATGCGGTCGCATGTAAATGTACAGAGTTTATATGCCCTACAATTGATTTAACTATGCGACCACATGGTTTGTTCTATGCGGTCGTATAGAACTAAAAAAATAGCCGTTAGGTTGGTTTTTTATTTGACTTTTTTGGTGCACTTTGGTGAAAAGTTTGCAACTTTTCGTGAGTTTTTTGACACTATTTTGTGGGTGTTGATTGAGATTTATAAATATATGATAGACTATCATATCAATAAGATAATTCAACAACTTGAGATAAAATGTTACTTCCAAAATATAGAATTTACATTCTTCCCTTAATAAGTGTTTTAAGTGATTTCTATTACAAAGCTTAATTAATCCTTTAAATCATTTGCCAATATCTCTTTCAACAACAAATTCAATTTGAGAGGATGCAAGTATTATTTGAGGACAACGATATCCGTGTTTAAGCTTTCATCTTTATTCCGGTATTTTTATTTTTGTTCTTTGTTTCTTCTTCATCATTTTTTTTTGTGCGGAATCTTTTTACAACATGTATGATTACATACACCATGATCGTACAAGGGCTTTCAAATATGAAGAATGGAAGTGATTACAAGGATTCTTTCATCACCCATGTAACATAATGCATGTTTTTCATTTCAATAAAAATTAGAGTTTTAGTCCTTGTTTGATTCTCATTATTTCCACATTACATTTGTACCTCTTCTTTTCAATTACATATTATTCAATAAAATAATATTACATGCAAATTCAATACTATTTCTTATTTAATCACATATTTTCTTTAATCTACTATTTCAAAATGCATTCTTACAATAAAGTGGAGGATTAAACATAGATTTTGATTTTAAAAAATGGTAAAATGTATGTTTGTTAAAAAATTGTAAATTTCATAAAATTTGTGGTTGAAGATGAATTTTAAGAAACGTGGGCGAACAGCGGCTGAACACGCAAAGCTTTCATAAACGTAGCATCTGTGTATCTGAATCACAAATTTCTATTGATAGAGTAAACTCTCTGTATCTTGTTATTCTATTTTAAAATACATCTTTTTCCATCTTCTTTTTAATTACACAATTTTCGATAAAATAATATCGCAAATTTAAAATTTTTCCTTATTTTTTTTTATCATATTTTCTCCATCCATCTTTTATTTCAAAATGCATTCTTACAATAAAATTGACCTTACTCAGGGCTTGTTTGGGCCGAATTAAAATTTGATTTTAATTTAAGTCAAAGTCAAATAATCAATATTAATCACATCTTTAATGGGTCCTCACATCTTTTTAACTACACATTTCAAAAACTTCTATCACAATTTACTAAAAATCTAATTTTAATCTCCACCAAACACCCACTTAATAAGTGAGAAATAATTTAAAAAGTCATATTTTTCTCATTTATTCTCTGTAATTAGAAAGTTGTACTTCCAA
>CAIGRP010057747.1:0-21844 GCA_903798385.1 Fraxinus cuspidata | reverse complement strand
CTTATTGTTACGCTGCTAAATTGTTTTAAAGTAATTTCATCATAAATTTTAAAGGAGACTTGTGTATTAAGGACAATACCCTTTACTTTAGCTAATAGAGATAAGACCTATACTTCTCTTTCATTATCTATCTAGGGTTAAAGAAAGTAGCAATTTCAGGGTTTTCTTTAAATGGTTTTTTTCTGTTCATATTGGGGGGTTTGATTTCTGAAATTANTTTCGATCTTATTGTTACGCTGCTAAATTGTTTTAAAGTAATTTCATCATAAATTTTAAAGGAGACTTGTGTATTAAGGACAATACCCTTTACTTTAGCTAATAGAGATAAGACCTATACTTCTCTTTCATTATCTATCTAGGGTTAAAGAAAGTAGCAATTTCAGGGTTTTCTTTAAATGGTTTTTTTCTGTTCATATTGGGGGGTTTGATTTCTGAAATTACAGAAAAAATGGGGAGAGGAAAGGTTCAATTGAAGCGTATAGAGAATAAAATTAATAGGCAGGTGACTTTCTCAAAGAGGAAGACTGGTTTGCTGAAGAAAGCTCATGAAATCTCTGTGCTGTGTGATGCAGAAGTAGCTTTGATTATTTTCTCCAACAAAGGAAAGCTCATTGAGTATTCCACTGATTCTTGGTACGTTTTCCATTTTCGATCCGTGCATCATTGTCAATATGTATAATATCGTTTTCGATCCGTGCTATATACATGCTGCATAAACAAAGACTTCCATTATTTTTCTATTTCTTTAAGGAAAAAAAATCATCAGCGGAAATTCTAGGGCATAATTTGTTTCTTTATTTTTATGTGATTGCTGTGGTGCTTAAATCAATTTTATACATAAATATCTAAACTAGTGTCCCAAAATTTTATATTCTAGGTTGATGATATTACTCATTTTTTATCAAACAGAATTAAAAAAAATTAATTGATTAATTAATGGTTGCATATTCTTGATCATGATTTTATCCCTCTCTACTATCTTCTGCTAATTTTTTCTAGTTTATTATAATATATAAAGGTTTTCTGAATTGTCTGCTGATATCATTCAATTATCAGATCATACTTTAGGAACCCTCAGTTTTCTGTATGAATTAATTCCTTAATTTGTCTCAAAACTCGAAGTTATATCTGTCAATATTTCTGACTAAAGGGTTTGATAGATTCTTTACGAATTTTTTATATGAAGCCATCACCAGGATGAGAATTTTATTAATAAACAGAAACTATGAACTTGAAGGAAAGTAGCAGCCTTAGTTCGAGAAGTACGAAGGGGTTGAGAGAAAAACTTTCCGAAAGCTATAAAGATAGGAGTTCTCATATTAATCATGACATGCTAGGGTTCTTTCTTAAGGTTGAGGAGCTACAAGCGAATTAAAGTTCGTTGGAAGTCATGCAATAAGAGAAATGAAAAGATAATATTTAGTGAAAATTAAAAATATGGATGTTGATAAAAACATGAGATTAATCCTAACTATGAGGTGGTACACTTCGTAAATTTACATTAGAATTTTGCTAAACATTAATATAAAAGCTAATTAACACTTTTGATCGATTCATTTTAGTAGTAACCATTTTTTCGTCACTCATTTTTATTTAGAAACATTACCGTTTGCAATAACTTCCCAAAAATACTCTTAATCCAACGTGCACGTGAATGAAGGTGTGTGGTAAAAAAAAAAAAAATTATATAAACTAGTTATGGTGAAGTTTTTTTGAGGTTTTTTCGTAGGCTCGTAGAAATGTTATGTTTATATGTTTGATTGATACTGAAAGATATATATTGCCTACATTAATTGTTTGTGAAAAGATGCTTTTTACGGTACCATATTGAACCAGCTCATTTAAAAATTCAAATAGTCAGAAAGGAAATACATTTAGCCTTTGTTTGGTTGAGATTAAAATTATAATTTTAATTCATTTTGATAAAAGTTGATAAAATGTGCGGTTGAAAAATTGTTAATCCCATAAAATGTGTGATCATAATTAATTATTGATTTTAACTTGAATTAAAAAATTTAATTACCAAACAAGGACTTAGTCTTCAAAAATTCCAAGCCCTCCATTCACTCAGAAAAGATATAATAAAGTCTAGCATTAATTTAAATATTAAATTTTTAAATTTGAATCGATTAGTTTCACCACACAATGTAACAAATCTCACAGATATTGTGACATAATTCTGATATTCGTACCTTAAAATTATAGTCCAAATATGATTAATCGATCTCAAGTGTTTCTTTCTCGTAATATTACGTTCGTCTTTGTGTTGGCAAATGCTTTAGTTATTAACAATATGTAATTTATATATTGAACATCTTTACCCGTTCCTCTTTATATGCTTTCAATTTGGATAAATTGCAAATTTCATCCCAACCTTCGGCAAAAGTAGTAATCTTGGCCCAACTAACTTTTCGTCTGATTTTTGTTTCTTAACCTTTGAAATATCAACAGATTACCTCTTTACATTTTCCATCCGTTTTTTCTATTGAGTCCACTCCGTTGGCCTAGACTTGTATTTTAATGAAGGGTAAAATAGTCCAGCTGCAAAATTCCAAGAATGTCGAAAGAATGTCCAAATTGGCAAGCATCATCTTCACACTACACATTTAAAAAGTCAACTGAGCCCCTGTTTTAAAGCCCATTATTTTGAAAAAAGGAGTGTTGAATAGTGCTTTTTTTGGGAAAAAACGTGTGACTAAAAAATAGAAAAAAAATTTAGGTTTACGTACAAAATGTTTTATCATGTAAATATATGATTAAAAATGAGTATGAGAATTAAACTTTTTTTTTTTAAATAATAGTTGCCAAACAAGGGTTAAGTATTATAAAATTTCAAATTATAAAACTATAATGTGATCACTGTTGCCTCATCCAATTACAAATTAAGGAGCTTGATTGTGCCTCATTGAAGAATGTACAGTTAAAAATAAGAAAAAGAAAAATATATTTTGAAAATAATAAAAATCAAACAAGAGCAAGTAATTAATGACACCTTAGCTTCTGTTTGACAACTATTAAAACAAAACTTTTTTTGTCAAACTCATTTTCAATTACATTCTCACGATAAAATATTTTGCACTTATACTCAATTTTTCCCCATATTTTAACCACACACTCTAAAAAAATCACTAGTTCAAAATTCATTTTTCTCAAAAATTAAAAAAAAAAAAATTTTTATTTTAATGGTCATCAAACAGGGGCTAAGCCCAAAATATTTTATTGTGAACAATTTTATACTACAGAACATTAGGTACACTGTAGCAGAACATGACGTAAATTATAGGACCCTGCAAAGTGAAGAAAGGACTCTCAAAGTTCAAACATGATATAGAAATAGTTTGCCCAAAAACCTCATGCGCTACCAAATCATAAAAGGCTGAACATCTCTCTATTCATACAATGATATATATAGCAGAGTGATAGTGATTTCCGCTCGTCGTTCCTTTCTTTCTAATCTACTTGTAATAGAAGTATTCGTGCAATTTAGCGGAAGCTTTCCGTGTTACACCAATTTACTCAACAACATAATCGTCTATTTATAAAAAGGCATACGTTAATATATCATAGATTATCAATAAATATATTCTATATATGTCCACGTAAGTTAAGCTTTTATATAAGGCGGTTCAAAAAAACGTATTGTTTTGTATCTACATTGAATTTTATCGTGTCTTAATATAAATAATTTTTTTCCTTGATAGCATGGACAGGATCCTAGAGCGATATGGAAGATATTCATCTGCAGAGAAGCAATTAGTTTCAAACGCTCCTGAGTCACCTGTAAGTCTTGAATTTATGAATAATAATATTTAATATTGACATAAAAGTTGTCCATAGTACTGCTTCTGGCCTTAGTATCTAGACAATTAATGTACTAATGGCTTGTTAGAATGGTGGACTAAACTATTAAGAAAGGAAAAAAAGTTGTTGTGTAATATAGCCCATGTTTGAGTCATATTAAATTTTTATTCCCGTTTTTAACTACACATTCTTCAATAAAATAATATTTTTCATCACATCAATAATTTTTCTTTCTTTTTCAACCATATATTCTCCATCAATCTACTGTTCCAAAATACATTCTTTCAAAATAACGTGGCTCAAGCACACCCATAGTGTTGAGTTGGATCTAATACTTTATACTATACCATGGTGTAAGTAGTTTAAAATGTTTCAAATATATGCAGGCAAACTGGACCCTTGAATATAACAAACTCAAGGCTAGGATTGAGTTACTGCAGAGAGAGCAAAGGTAAATACACAAGTCATTTTAGGAGATGAAGAAATTTAAGGATCTATGTTTTTTTTCCATGTGTTATTACTTCATTATTTACTTGCACGTTTAAGGCATTATATGGGAGAAGATCTGGACTCTATAAGCCTGAGAGATCTTCAGAATTTGGAGCAACAACTTGAAATTGCTCTTAAAAATATTCAATCTCGAAAAGTAAGATATATTTGCATATAATAAATTCTTCTTCAAGTTTATGGTACTGATTTTACTACAATATATTTTCTTATATGTAATCTAATTAAATTCTACATTTTATATTCATAGAATCAAATGTGGTACGAATCGATATCTGAACTGCAGCGAAAGGTTCGTCCCTTTTAGAACCTTCACTGTACTCAAAATATTACTTCTTTAATATTTTCTAGTTGTATCCATCATTTATGTAGAGCATTTAAAGAGTAACAATAGTAGTAAAAGAAGCAAGTAAAAGTTTTATAACATCAATATTTCCTAAACAATTGTGAATCGACACACTGGTCTACACATTGAACAAATCCATTTCCCATGATTTATTGTATGATCCGTAAAAAGGAAACCCTTAGGTTGAAGCTTGGCATTGACCCTACCCTCATCTATTGACACAAAGAATTAGGATTGAAGCTTGGCATTGACCCTACCCCCATCTATTGACACAAAGAATTAGGATAATACTATTTGTACATCACATTCTTTTACGTATTGGCAAGGTGGCAAAAATAAAGTGTGGGGAGGGGGGGGGGGGGGGGGGTGGGTGCCCCGTCCTGAACCCGCCCTATGAAGAATTAAAAAAAAAAAATAATAACCCCCGCCCCGAACCCGTCCCGTGAAGAATAAAAAATAAAAAATAAAACTAATTAACTATAAATAAAAAAATTAATTAACCGAAAATAAAAAAACAAACGGGGCGGAAAATGGGGCAAACCTGCGCCCCCGGGGCGCGGGAGTGGCGGGGCACCCCAACCCTACATTGGAGGTCTTTTGGAACATTTTCATATATGTTTACCGTCTTCCGTTTTCCAACATATAAATTCACCAATTGCAAAACAGACTGCATTTTTTACTTGTTTCTTGAGAAAGTTTCTGCAATAAAAACTTGAATAGTTCTGAAAACAGAAAACATATAATTGATATTTTCTGTAGAAAGAAAAAAATGTATAGATACAATATCAAACAAATCAAGCTGCCATTATGAGGATGCATGTGTCATAAAATACTTAAAACACTTGACCTAAAAATTTCCGAAAATTCTTTTGAATGAGCCCTATGTGCACTCATTTTAACATCATTTTGATAATCAAATTTGAAAGAGAAATGGAAATACTAAGCAAGTAAACAAACAAATGAATTGTAATTAGATCTTCAAATAATTTTCCCTACACAAGTTGTAAGAAACCCAAAGGGAACAGCAAAAGAACTGCTATACTGTGCGACTGAACTTGAAATGTTTATTGAAGTTGGCATTTGGTAACTAGATGACTTTTGCAAGTTGCAACAGTGGAGATGTTCATAATTGAACAATGTACAAAAAAACTGAAAGAATTCATTGAGGTCTGATTCCAGTTTATGCCATTGGGAATAAGTCCCTTGTATGGGGAAACCGCCAGGGACAGTTTACAGGGACTGCATTTGCAGCTCTTGATAAGTAGTTTTTTTTTTGTTTTTGTTTTTTTTTTTTTCCAACTGCTAATGAAAATTTGCCAAGTGTTTATTTGTCCAAAACCCTGACAATGTAGCACCGTTGATGTCAGAGTGAGATATTTTGTTTGCTGATTGTTAGGTTTTAAATCAGCAATTGTACCAATGTATTATCAAATCTCCTAAGTAATCAATTTCTCCATTAACATAGTCGAAGGCGTCTCAAGTCTAATCATATCTTATGTATAAGGGTATTGTTTGTCTTGAACTCGGTAGTTCGGAACTACTACTTGGGTAAAGTCTATGTGCTTGATTTTCTTGACGCTGATAGTGGATTAGCTGCCTCATCTCCACTATCCATACTGTTTTTGAGTTTTTTGTCACCTTGTCTTGGACTTTGATTTCATCCCCTTGGTTTACCGAACTTGACTCATCTTTTTGCACTTCCTTTTTAAATTTATATTTGGGAGAATTGTAATCATGGTATCAAACTTTTCATTTTGTTATAGATTTGATCCAAACATTTCATGTATCACCCGCAATATCAAATCTTTCAAAAATTCACGCTTGGAGTTTAAATGGATGGGAAACCATTAGTTGACTGAATAGTAGAATTTAACCAAATGTAATAAGGATAAATAAATAAATTAAAAATAAAATAATTAAATAAAAGGGTTGTCAACTTCACAAACCCAACGTCCACCCTTGAAAATCGACCACCACTACTACCGCCACCCAACCATTAAGAAAGGCATTATTGACGTCTAATTGAACAAAATGCCATTTCTTAATGGGAACAACAAGAAGCAGAGCCTTGACAGTAACCAACTTTACAACTGAAGAAAAGGTTTCATTGAAGCCTAATCCTTCTTGTTGGGTGTAACCTTTTGCTACTAATCGGGCTTTATACCGGTCTATGCTCCCATCTGACTTGAATTTGATTTTGTATACCCACCTGCATCCTATGGAATGCTTGTCTTTTGGTAAAGTTGTAATAGACCAAGTATGATTGGCTCCCATGGCTGCCAATTAATCATTTATAGCCCTTTTCCAGTGTTCACGTTTCACTGCTTGGTGATAGAACCGAAGCTCTAAAGTGGAGGATATGTTGAATAGAAGTGAGTTATGGGAAGAAGAAAAAGCTTTGTAAGATAAAGACTTACATAAAGGGTATATGGAATTAGTTTGAGGAGGAAAGGTATTGGTTAGAAGATTACAATGATAATCACGAAGATAAGATGTAATTTTTCGTATTCTATGACCTCTTCCATGAACAGATGAAGGGGATTGACTTATGTTGGATTCATTAACATGATGAATGATTTCATGATCATTTGCAGTGACATGAGGAACATTACCATGATCATCTGCAAATGAAGAACCTGTTTGAGGATTCGTGGATAAAAGACTTGTTTGAGGATGATTCGAAGATGAATCTTGAAAAGGATTTGGCAAAACTCCATCAGGAAATGGATCAACAGCATCAGTGGAAGAAGAAATTGATTGGAATGGAAAGATGTGTTCATGGAAAACTACATCCTTGGACATGAAAAAATATTTATTGACTATGTCATACAATTTGTATCCCTTAATAGCAGGAGGATAGCCAACAAATACGCATGCTTTGGCTCTTGGATGAAATTTTGTTCTATTAGAAGATAGAGCAGAAGCAAAACAGAGGCTGCCAAATATTCTAAGATGATTATAATCTACAAGAGTTTTGTATAGGCAAACATAAGGTGTTTTGTTTTGTAGTATTGGTGATGGAGTCCTATTGATGATCAAGGTAGCTGTGAGGATGTATTTTCCCCAGAATTGAATAGGTATTCTAGATTGGAAAAACAAAGCACGGGCCGGCCACGTTTAGAAGATGTTGGTGTTATGAGTATTGATGAATCACCCCTTTATTATTGAAGAATTCTGTGAATTTCAATTCATTGGCATTATCGGATCTAAAACACTTTCTCACTTTGTTGAATTGTGTTTCTATGAGGGAGAAGAATCTGTGAATAATAAAGGTTGCATTAGACTTTTGTTTCATCAAATAAACCCTTGTAAATCTGGTGCATTCACCAACCATTGTCAAGAAATATTTATAACCAGCATGTGAAGTTACATTGTAAGGCCCCCAAATGTCACGGTGAATTAGAGCAAAAGCAGCCGACGATAAATGATTATTAGAAACAAAGGGAAGCCTTCTCTGTTTGGCTAAGGGGCAAACATGACAAGGGATAGAAGCTTCTTTCTTTCATTGAATTTCAACAAATCTTGTAACAGATCAAGTTTCTTAAATGACAATTGTCCAAGTCTATGATGCCAAACACGGCTAGTTAACATTATTTGTCAATGAGTTACAAGGATCCATAACATGATTTGATCCAGGTGAAACATAACGAAAGAAATTAACAGAATTACAAGAATTCTTGGAATTGACAGTGTTATTCTGAACTGAACTCAAAGAACTTGTATCAATTACATATAGATCTTCAGCCCTTTTACCCTTGCCAATCATCTTCAACGTTGGCACAACCTGAATAACATGTGTTAGTGAGAAAATTGACACCATTAAGACTTTCTTGTTAAAGAACTCACTGTAACAAGTTGAATCTGAACTGTGGCACAAACAATACATCCTCAAGAATGAGTTCAAGTGATAACCTCACATCTCTAATGAATTGAACAAGAATCTTATCACGATTAGGCAAAGTAAAAAATGAATTATGAACTTGTCTCAACTTATCAAAAGTATATTGATTTGATCAAATGTGGCTTGTAGCTCCAGAATTAATCACCCAAACTGTAGGTGAATTGATTATTGAATTGAAAGAAATGGAAAGACTTGTACCTGTGAAATGATCAGCACTGCCTTCTTAACAGCAGTGAGATGAGTGTTCAACGAACTCATCAAGTGTTGATATTAAGTCTGATTCAAGGTCTGTATAAAATTTTCTACCTCACCTTTTGTCTGATCTGGAGTGATCTAGAGTATGAACTGGTTTAGAAACTAAACCAGCTACAGCACAATTAGCTTGATTAGCTCGATTGCTTGAACCTGCCTGGTTGTTTGCTCCTCTAATTCTTTGCCTGGGCTTATACCCAGGGGTCATGTCCGGATTCAAGGAAATCTATTACTGGTTTTTGTGTTTTTCTTGGGAATTCTTTAATCTCTTGGAAGTCTAAGAAGCAGACAACCGTGTCAAGATCTTCGCCTGAGGTAGAATACTGTGCTTTAACTTTTTCAGCCTGTAAGATTGTTTGGATTCATCAACTTCTTCTAGATTTGAAGGTCACCATTTCTCTTCTAGCTTTGATTTGATCTTCTGTGATAATCAAGCTGTCATTTACATTGCCAATAATCCGATCTTCCATGAAAGAACAAAACACATAGAGATTGATTGGCATTTCATTCGAGACAAAGTTAATGATGGTTTTATCAAGCTCTTACCGGTTCGTGCTCAACATCAATTAGCTGATATATTCACTAAACCGTTGTCGTCATCTCTTCTTTTTCCTCTCTTGTCCAATATGGCTATTCTCAATTTACAACTCAGCAAACTCTGTATTATTGTATTGGCGCCAATTGTATAGAATCTAGTTAGTTAAAGTTCAGTTCAATTAGTTACATTACAGCTGTGTTAGTTAGCATAGTTTACTTTATATTTATAGAAGGAATCAATGTAATCGGATTGATTTATACGTGAGAAAATAATGAGTTTTTCTTCTCTAATATGGTATATTAGAGCTCAGTGACATTTTACCAGAAGCTTCAATTCTTAGTCTAAGCCCCAGCTCAACCAGAAGCTGCAGCTCAACAAGAAGCTCCAGCTACGAGAAACTCTAGCTCCAGCTCAGCTCAACTCAACTCAAGCAATCCATTTACAGCTCAACAAACTCTATATTGTTGTATTGGCGCCAATTGTATAGAATCTAGTTAATTAAAGTTTAGTTAGTTAGTTACACTACAGCTGTGTTAGTTAGCCTAGTTTACTTTATATTTATAGAAGGGATCAATGTAATCAGTTTGATTTTTACGTGAGAAAAAAATAAGAGTTTTTCTTCTCTGATATGGTATTAGAGCAAAACCTTATGCTTCCTTCTTATCGTTTTCAATTACAAATTTGATCAATTAATTCGATCTATGGCTACAGAGATTCTGAATCAATCTGTTCATATCTCAGCATCATCAGCCGGCAATTCCGCAGTTTATGATGGATCAAATCCTTTTTTTCTCCATCATTCAGATAGCCCTGGTTCGATGCTTGTTTCCCAGCCATTAACAGGAGATAATTATGCTTTCTGGAGTCGATCCATGGTGATTGCATTGTCTGTGAAGAACAAGTTAGGTTTTATTGACTGATCTATTGTACCTCCTGAAACAACTAGTGATCTATTGAGTGCTTGGATCCGCAATAACAATATGGTGATTTTCGTGGATTCTTAATTCAGTTTCAAAGGAGCTTGGACTGAGAGTTGGAGCTTCTGGTAAAATGTTGCTGAGCTCTAATACTGTCGGCATCCCAGTTGAAGCTGAGGAGGCGTTGGAGGATACTAAGTGTGAAGCAAAATCAAAGCATAATTTTGAAAAATCCCAGTTGCAAAAATGTGGGGGAGGAATAGAGAAATAGTCGTGAGAATGATGAATTGTGAAATTCAGTAAATAATTTGCAAGATTTGAAGGTAATTTTAGGTGCGGTGCATCCTTTGCTACTCACAAGGTGTAAATCAGAACCAACAAGAACCGGAGAAAGAACTAGGAAAAAAATTGAAATTGAAGATAGGTGATGATACCTCTGCTGCAAATCCTCATTCGCTACCACAGCACCACTTCCTTCACCAACCTTCACTTCCCTTCAAACCCATGTTTCCAATTTCCTCAAAAACCTTCCCAATAACCCTCAAATTAAGCCCCTGTTTGATGGCCATGAAAAAACAATGTTATGAACAGCAATGTGGTTAAATACTGATTTTATGTAGAAAAATTATTTTTCAAATAATGGTTGTCAAACAGAGATTAAATCCCCTCATTGGGCCAGAATTTCGAACCATTGATGGTTTTGGGTAGAAAATATTACTTGGCATGCTGCGGAAGTGTCAAATTTGCGGAGATGGTTTTAGTCGGACCCTTCTCTGTTTATCAACAACTACGAGAGATATCTGGTTCAACAAAGTTTGTCCTGCCCTCTCTATTTGCACAGATGTTTGTGTATGTTTGGATTTTTGTTTTGGGTGTATGAATTTGTTTTCAGGTGGATGTGAATGGGTGGTTGGAAGCCTTTGTTGTTCATCCACCGATAGGTCAAAACCATTATATAACCCACAAAGGTCCAACTGGTGCCGAGTTCAGTTTTCTGCCCCCCTCTCACCGTTGGTGGGGAAGTGGAACCATCGATGGGACGCCAACAATGGTGCCAACGATTGTGCTGGCGTTAGGTGGTGATGGCTGATTTTCACGGTATGTTGGGAAGGGGGGTGTAGACAACTCTTTTATTTTTTAAATTATTTTATATTAAATTATGAAGTTTCTATTTTGTCTTTATTACATTTGGTCATTTTCACTATTTCGATCAGCTAACGGACAAAATGGATGGTCCATTCATTTGAACTCCATATGCAAATTTAAGTCTTTTTATCTTTTTCGCCGTTCATGTTAGTATATTCCATATTCTTAAATGAAAGATTTGATCACATACGTGGACATGAAATTAGTGAAAAATTCCATGACAATCATATAGCATGTATGTGATGCATAGTTGTGAATTTTCTTTTTACCGTATTGAGGAATGCAAGCATTAGAACTTCTAAGTCCACGTGACTACTTAATTTGGAGTGTTACGAAAATCTTCTTCACTAATTAGTCATGTATGATTTTTGCTGGCACTATTTTGTGCGGCGTATATCATACTTTGTTACAGTGTCGTGTTTTTAATTCTTCATATCTTAAAAATACCATGTTACACTGCACCGTGTGATTATTGATATTTAGTGAGATGAACAAAAAATTCATTTTTTCAAAAGTATTGGCTTGTTACAAATTCTTAACAATGATACGTTCTGTGACACCTAACTTGTTACAACTTATTTATTGCAAATCAAGTGCAATATCATTGGCATAATGTATTCTTAACAATGATATGTTCTTTGACTTTAATAGTACGTTGTATGAGATGATAATGCACTCAATTGTATCCACTGCTTGGCCTTAGCTCTCCGGTCTTCTCAATGAATATGTAATAATGTTTCTGGGAACAAGTGGATGTAAACGGCCCTTAAACTGCAAAGCTAGCTCAGACAGGTACATAGACTATTTAGAGCTCGTCGGAAGCTTGTCCTCGATGGAGATGGTGGCGTAGATTTTTTGGTGTTGCAGCGGTTGAATTTAAGGGGAAATGGGGTAAAAGCGCGAAAGAGGAGAATGGGGATTTTATTTTTGTGTGTGGAGAGAGGAGAGAGGGGTTGCTTGATTTTAGGAGGATGAAATGAGTTTTGTGAGGTTGAATGAGGCACTTGTTGCAGCGACTCTTTTTCAAATTCGATAAATGTTGGTTGATCGTATATTTCATTATAGTTCTATGGCCATTGCTATAAATTATTCTCTACGTGATTGTGTGAAGTGTAGAAGAGACAGATGTTCGAGTCTGTGAAAAGTGCATTTAATTGAGTCAATCATTTAATGCCATGTAATTGCCACATAAACTGTGATCAACCCCAGTAGGGATGAATAGCATTACTCTGATTTTTGGGATGAATTTTGCAATTTTGGATTGTATTGGAATTTGGGCAGATGAAACGACGGGTCAGCGTTTCACGGTTTAGGAATTTCTTCATGAAGGTTCGAATCTTTCGGAGAGATTTTAGTGGTTGGAATAGGGACCGATTTGTTAGAATAAGCAATCTGTGGATTGATTTAGGATTTTAGCTCATTTAGTTAAACGTAATTGATTAGGATGGAGAGAGTCCCGTCAATTAATTGAATTAGTTTAAAGAGGTAAGTGGTCTGACTATTTTTAGTGCCGTTTGACCATTATTGTTCCATGTTATAATGAGAGTAATAATATTTTTGACAGAATGTGTGGTTAAAAAAAGAAAGTATTTTGATTTCATGTAATATTATATTATTGGAAAATGTGTAGTTGATAAGAAAATCGAAAAAATTGAATTATAATTTAATATGGGATAATGAGAGCCAAACGGTTAAATTACAGTATGTATGGAAATAAAATATTTAATTTATAAAAATTGAATATTTAATATAAAAACATGTATTTGGTATAATTTGCTTATAAGAAAATAATATATCTTGAAATACTTCAAAGTCATATATGTAAATATTTTTTTTTCTTACAATATTTCAAAATTTTAAACAAGAGGCAAGAGCCCAAACATTAGGCCCGCATTTTCTATATCAAATCAATTTCAGAAAATAACAGTCGCCACATCATTAGATATAGAAATATGGTTGTATTTATCATCTTGAAGATTCAACCACCGTTTCCCGAATCCTGATGTGTTCATTTTTCAGATTTGGGAATTTCTTTTGACAAATCAAACTAATTTTACATATTGTGGATTTCTTGACATTTCTGATTTTAAAAAATCGGGAAAATTGACTAGGATTCATATTATCAAAAGAGGTATAATGTGATGAATCTTCACCACGAGAAAACTCGAAATATCATTTATCCAAGAAGAGGTTAAGCATAGCGTACATGCAATTGCAGATGGTGGATGAATATATAATGCTATTATAGGTCATGTGATAACGTTATGGATGTAATCAGGTGTGGCCTCGTGCGCGAGTTGAGCAACTGCACAGGATCTCAGCATTGTAGGGACATAAAAAAAATAATTTTTATTATAGTTATATATATGTGTATAATTATATATTTAAAATAACTTATTGATTTTAAATTTTTATTATTATGTTAAGTTAAATGGCACAATATTTATGAAAAAAGAGGAAAAAAATTATATTACATTCATATTTTCTTAATTTAACATTCTACTGAAAAACATGATTTATTGGAATATTTATTGATGTTTTTGATTTCAAGGTTTGCTCATATGAAACTGCACAAAGAGGTTAGTAGTTTGGATGATTCTTTGTTGATGACATGAATTTTGATGAAGTTTGGGACATACTTTTTGATCTTTATTTTTACTTTTCTTATTCATAACATGTAAAAAAAAATAAACAAAACATTTTTGCAATGAAATAATATTATTGAAATGTATTTTTTTTCTTAATATATCTTTTTAATCATGTGAAATGGACACTATTTTAAAATGTTACACGGGGCACCCAAAATTTCATGAATAGCTCGTGATGTATTGCTATCTTGAATAGACACCGTCATCACATATCATGCTATGTAACGATCACATCAACCTTGAATTGCATTATTTATAATATTAGTATTTGTAATGTTACGACCGTCCTGAATATCAAAGTTTAAAACTTTACAGATCATGTGGATGCAGCATAAGATTGGAATATTATATGGTGACGGAATACCATTATCTAAAAGTTTACAAATATCATGAATAAATCTAAAAATTTAAAATTATAATCTCACAAGAATAATAAAGTTAATTTATGTACTTCATTCGTTCCATTTATATAGGCTGATTTAGTTTTTCACAAGGATTAAGAAATTTTATTTAATATTATTGAAAAAACAATTTTTGCAAAAAATTTATTGAAAGTAGTAAAGAAATAATAGTATATAAATTGGGACAAGAAAATAAGGAAAGTCAACCTATATAAATGGGGCGGATGGAGTACAAGATAAAAATAACATCAAATTAACATTCCAAGATATAGTTTCAAATTCAAATTAAAAAATGGACATAAGAAAATCGTAAGTAGACGCTGCATGAAACCCATTACATATTAATCCAATAGTAACATTCAAGCTTTTTCTTGGCCTAAAAAGTCTCGATGATCAAGGTCATTATGTATATGGTGGCTCAATGTTTGGTGGTCATTTGTGGCATCGGGCTGGTGAAGGCGTGCCAGAAACCGTCGACGGCTACAACATCAGCGTGCCAGATTTTTGTGGATATAATTTGAACATTTGTTCTTGTTTACACAGATTTCTCAGCCAATGATCCCAAGAAAAGTACCAGGGTACAAACAAAAACATTTCAGCGAGAGGAGGATATTTGGACCCTATTTGATCCACATTTTTCTCAAATTTCAATCTTTCAAAACTCATTTTTAACCATACATTTTTCAATTAAATAATATTACAACCAAATCCAAAAAATTCCTTTATTTTTTAACTATATATTTTTCATCACATCACATCATAAAATACATTATTTTCTCAAAAATGTGCATCACACACACGACTTTTTTTTTTACCACACAAATTTTCTCTGTTTTTGCCTTAATTTTTGGGGTAATTACGGGATGAAATTTAGTAGAAATATTGCATTTTTAATACCATTTTGAAGTGCTCAAAGCCTAGCTTTTTACTTTCGTTAACAACGCACGAACGGCAAATCGTAGCAAATATTAGGAGTGTCAAAGTAGCCCATTTCAAAATAATATTTCGATAACATGTTAAAATTCTTCAACGATCGTATGTTAGCCGAATTCATAAATCTCATACGTCATCTCGAAACTCGTTTCGAGAATTACAGCATAGACATATCGAATGGTCCAAGACGAATATCAAAAATAGTTAAATATGCGTCAAATGTGCGTCTTAAAAAGTGATGTTTAACTCTTCGTTTGAGCTATTTTGACGCACTGTAACATTTTTACATTTTTTAATAGAACCAAATACAAGTAGCCTTTATATCACCATATACGATGTTGATTTCATTTAAAGTACCCGTGATCTCATTGAGATTTCAGTATGCAATAAGGAAAATATATAAGCACAATGCTATAAGTATAAGTGATAGAGAGGTAGAGATGGGGAAGACTGAAGTTTGAGGAAGAAATGTAGCGGATGAAAATGTGCTAGTATTGATCTTCACCTTTATTTTTACATATTTGATTGTGCTTCCCTAACTCAAAATATTTGTGTCCGTCACTGGATGTGTGGGATATGAAATGTGGTGTGAAATTGTGCCAATTGTAAATTTGTCAACCAGGGTATAGATTTAAGCCAAGATTTTTAATATATATTTTTGTTTTGTCCCCAATCCTATAAATTGTGGTATTATATATTTGATTTTAAAATTTGAAATTTAAATTAAACAAAATGGGATTTACCATCTCGATATTATTTGAAGAGAGACGCTTGTACTTTTCCTTCTTCACCACATCATGAAATGTGACATGTATAAACTATAAATAATGCTATCTATTATAAGTTGATAGCCCAAGAATAATTAATTAAGAGGGGATGAATTGATTTTTTAATTTTTTTTGAAGAATAATTTAAATTCAAACAAGTGAAAACTAAACAGATTAATTCAAATAATGAGTGCGAATAAGAAAGCGATAAGTAAAAAAGAAGAAATGATGCAAACGATATAATTGTAAATGTTCGATTCAAAACAATGATCCATGTCATCCGTTATCAAGCTCTCCGGCACGAGCAAAACATTTTCACTATATTGATTGACTTATCTTGCAATCCAATCATTTACAACTCTTTTGATGACTTACAAATAAGGAACACCGATCCTTGTACTATTGAGCCTTCAGGAGACCTCAATTCGACCCACAAGTTTAGAGCAATAATTTTATAATGAAATTTATCTCTTAATAAATGATGTAAATGAATTAATTACTAAGAAAAACTAACACTTCAATGAATAGCAATAAATGATAGCTCAAATGTTAGATGAAAAACTTTGATGAATATGATAATTAACAATTTGATTCAATTAATCAAAGTTTTTCAATAAAAAGATGAAAAAGAAATAAATGCAATGTAAGTTCAGAAATTTTCTCAAATTATATCTCTTTTTAATAAATTATTGTAATGAATTAAGTACCAAGAGAGAAAGAGAAACTTTGATGAATATGTTGAATTACAAGTTAGTTTCAATAAATCAAAGTTTTCAATATAAAGAAATAGAAGAAATATATACAATATAAGTTCAAAGATCTTTTTCAAAATATATCTCTCATTTATAAGTAGTAGAAATACGTTAGGTACAAAAAGAGAGATGAAAACTTTGTTGAAAATGATGATTAAAGAGTTTGAATCAATCAAAATTTTTGATAATGAAAAAATAAATGAAATGAATGCAAATATAAGTTTAAAAAAATCTCTCAAAAGATATCTCACTTTGATACTCTTAAAAATGAGTTCAAAAGATCAAAAAAATTTGAGAGTTCGGATGACTCATTCGATCGATCACTTCTTGTCAGGATGACCAATATAGCCGTTGTACAGTAAAAATCAAAGATTAGAACTGTCAAATTTTGAACCATTAAAAACTTTCAATCGACCGCCTCTTTTAGCTAGTCGATCGCCAGGCGGTCGACCTCCCGACAGTTCAGTCTTTTTACGTTTTGGCCCCATTTGTTTTGATTTGAAAGTTTTGAAAGGTATAAACTTTTGGAAAGTATTTTTAACTAACTTTTCAAGATAAAAAAAATATTTTTTTAATCAAAATATCATTTTTAAAAGTTATTTGTATATTTGATCAAATCATTGCATTAGAATTACTTTTAATCCATAAAATTATTTTTAATGCATAAAAGAATTTTGAGGTTAAACATTCATTACCAAATATCAAAGTATTAGTACATTTACACTTTATCTAAGAAATTAAGTTATTGATCTTGCTCCGAAGTTTGGCTCTTAAATTTTTGAATGTATGACTTCAATCTTGACTTTCTTCATGAGTTTGATTTGTGATTATGTATTTTGATCTTTTTACGACAATCAATTAATTTTCCATTGCATGCTTTGAAAACATATAATCACTTGAATTCAATTTGTTAGTAAATAAAATTAACTTATTTGTTATAATCAAAATTTTAAAATTATAATCAAGCATATGTCAATATAGTGGTGCTAAAACACCAATTTAGATGGCTACATTTGATAGGTTCAATTAAATAAATCATTTAATATTGCATTTAAGTAAGTCTATCATTTAATTTCATGCAACTACCAACTAAACTGATACTTAATATTAGTGGTGCTGAATACTCATAATCTATAGAAGCCATAATTGTTGTATTTAATTTATACGACACGTGTTATCAAGCCACAATTTCACGTCACAAATGTTACAATTTTGCATGTCACATATGTTACAATTGACACAGTTCTCTTAACATATAAAAGCTACAAAAAATTTCATTGTATAAAATCATTGATCACATATTAACTTTACGTATGTACATAAATATTGATTTTCACATATCATTTCTAGTATAAATTTAAGGGATAATTGCAGGAAAAGCTCCAAATCTTTGAAACATTAATGGACTTTTTCCAAATCTTTGATTTATTGCAGCCGTCATCTCTAACATTTCCAAATGTTGCAGGTGAAATTATTTTGAAAGTTTTCATCTATAATTCTGTCAATTGACCAAAAATTTAACTTTGACCACATTTTTAATATTTTATAAAGGGGTAAAAAAGTAACTTTCCATTTAACACATTAAATAATTAAATAAAAAAAACACGCGCGCGCACACACACACACATCAATGTCTTCTTCCTCTCAACCCTTACCTACCCCCACCTCAAATCCAAAATCCACACCGATTGGGGGGGGGGGGGGGGGGGGTCAAATGTTACAGGTGAAATCCCTTTGGACGGTTTCCATCCATAATGCTGTCAATTGACCAAAAATTTAACTTTGACCACATTTTTAATATTTTATAAAGGGGTAAAAAAGTAACTTTCCATTTAACACATTAAATAATTAAATAAAAAATAAAAAAAACACGCGCGCGCACACACACACACACACATCAATGTCTTCTTCCTCTCAACCCTTACCTACCCCCACCTCAAATCCAAAATCCACACCGATTGGGGGGGGGGGTCGTTTATGTAGATAATTTTTCTGGGTTTCTTGATTACGGATCTAATAACAATATCTATGAAGAAGAATGGGAATCTTCTGAGAAAGAAAAGTCGGAATAAGATAGTTGATTAGATTAAAAAAAAATTGGAGAATAGAGGAATAGATGTATGTATGTATAGGAGGATGAGGAAAACTAGGAGCCTTGAGTGGAGTTTGAAGTAAGATTTGCATATTATAAAAAGGAAAAAAAGGCAGATTGTCTTTGCTAGTTTTCCATTTCAGACAATGTTAACAAGCATGCAAACGAGATTATTTTTCTTCTGGTTGACCGTTCTTTCCGGTCCTCCTCGATTTTAATTGAAATTTCTGCCCATATATATAACTATATTGTTTTCAGAAGAGCTCATATTGTTCAGTTATTCTTTCTCGACTGTAGTTTCTGCTTTATACAAGAAAAATCCTAAGTGGTTTCTGCCTAATTTTCAAGAAATCGGAAATTTTAAGGAATTCACTCGAAATTTTAGTGAAATTCAGAGTTATCCCATCTTGGTTTTGTCTATAAGATTAGGATTTTGTTCAAATCAAACGTCTAAGCACAAAAAATTTCCATCTTTTTGTCATTCACTATAAAAATCGCACAAGAAATAAAATGAGTGATTCACCGAATATGAGTAGGAATATAGGCAACACAAGTGTGATTGAAGTTACATGGAAGATGATAATGGTGACTATAGCAGTCTCTGTCTTTGATGTAGTCTCTGTCTTGTAGGCAACACAAGTGTGATTAAGGTTACAGGGAAGATGATAATAGTGATTATAACTGTGAATAAATTCTTGATTAATCTTTCTTTTGTTCTTCTAATGGGGCACTTGGGTTTGAGTTTGCGGTGGAGGTGGGGGTGGCGGTGGTCCGTGTGGAGAAGAAGACATGGGTGTGTGTGTGTGTGTGTGTGTTTTAATTTCTTATTTTTTATTTAATTAGTTAATATGATAAATGAAAAGTTACTCTTTTGCCCCCTCTATAAAATATTAAAAATGCAGTCAAAGTTAAATTTTTGGTCAACTGACAGAATAATGAATGGAAACTGTTCAAAAGGACTCCACATGCAATATTTGGAAAGGTTATGGGTGACGATTGTAACAAATTAAAGATTTAGGAAAAATATGCTAATGTTTCGAAGATTTCAGACTTTTGCTGCAATTATCCCTATATTTAATATCGTTCACAAGGAACAACACATATATATACAGTCAAAATTGTAGTCACAAATTATTACTCGATACAAACACACCTTTATGAAGTTCAAATGTCTCCCTATTGTGATTTGTAGAATAATGGTTGCGGCCTATTGTGACATCTAGAATGATGACCGTGACTGGAAACATGTGGAGGGAAATTATGAATCCATGGAGTTAGAGTTAACTATTCTTAGCTTATTCTTAAAGGCGTTAATATGGGAGGGACAATAATTGCAGGTAAACTTTTAAGGAAAAAAATATGATGAGAAAGAAATTCAATTATCCTTTATAACTACTAATTCAGGTTACGTTCTTATATTATATAAATCAATTGTTATCTATTTTCATATAAAAAAAATCTTGAAATATAAAAAGTTTCTTAAACTTCGATATTTTTGAAAATGTAATCTTGTAGTTAAGATTTTTTTTTTTTCCCAAAAACAATGTTCAAGAAAATTAAACAACTGGGTCATAAGTTGGCCTTGAATTGAAAAAAGGAAGAAGCATGAAACACGCAGTATGTGGGAAAATACGTGAGACTTCAAAACCATAGTTATTATATCCAACTTGGGCATCGACTCATTTAAGGTAGTGTGGGTCATCCGATTATTGGTTGGATCAGTGAATCGGTCGCCTGAGTTGGTGGATTATTGTTTAAAAATTATTTTTATATTTTTTTAAAGAAATTTTTTTTTTCTTTGAGACGATTAAAGTTTTTAAATTGTTTGTCACTAGTTAGTTTTATATCTTTAAATTTGTGAGTTTGTAAACTCATTTATTAGTGATAATGGTAACACTTTAATTTAATAATTTTGTATATTATATTAAAAATTCATAATATTCTTATTTTTGTGTAAAACCATTTACTAGTTATAGACCAAACTTTATGTTATTATATATTCAATTCATTTGTAATTGAAATTAATTCTTACATAATAATTCTATAAAATAATTATTTGATAAATTCATAATATTCTTATTTTTGTACAAAACCATTTACTAGTTATAGATCAAAATTTATGTTATTATATATTCAATTCATTTGTAATTGAAATTAATTCTTACATAATAATTCTATAAAATAATTATTTGATATTACAAAATGAAATATTATATTTATCTCTTTCAAATCTTTCTAGAAAACACGAAATAATTCATGAATTACGTATAGCTAATTTACAATATATTAAAAGTGGGGATTGATGAGAAACTTTTGAATACCCCATTTACCCTTACATACTTGACTATATACCTAATATACCATTATTTAATTTTAATTTTGTCAATAATTAATTAATAACATTAATTGCTATTAGTTATATACCCAATATACTCTTATTTAATTTTAGTATTGTTAATAATTAATAATAATATTAATTCAATTTATTAGAAATTAAAAAAAATTATTTTCCATTTGTCATAAATTCATAATATTCTTATTTTTGTGCAAAACCATTTACTAGTTATAGACCAAAATTTATGTTATTATATATTCAATTCATTTGTAATTGAAATTAATTCTTACATAATAATTCTATAAAATAATTATTTGATATTACGAAATGAAATATTATATTTATCTCTTTCAAATCTTTCTAGAAAACACGAAATAATTCATGAATTACGTATAACTAATTTACAATATATTAAAAGTGGGGATTGATGAGAAACTTTTGAATACCCTATTTACCCTTACATACTTGACTATATACCTAATATACCATTATTTAATTTTAGTTTTGT
>CAIGRP010057739.1:476-15005 GCA_903798385.1 Fraxinus cuspidata | reverse complement strand
CTCTTTTATATAGTTAGGAAATATAGTCACTTAAATGCGATTTTCATCATAACTCTACAATTAGAAGCACGCGATTGTATAACTAGGTAATTAACGAGTCTCTCGTTAATATCTATGCCATCCACGTAAGAGATTATGCCCCAGTTTGGTTTGGATAAAAAATTAGGGGATATTCTCACATTTCAATTTTTAGTTTTAAGTTTAAATTCATTTTAAGTTTTGTGTTTTGAGTAAAAATGCGTTCTTTTGTTATTTTGAAAAATTATTTTTTTTAAAAAATGAAATTTTTGCTTGATTTTGACCGAAAATAGCCAAAAAGACTTTTTAGGCGTTTTCCGTTTTCTTTGTAAATTTTAAACTCGTTTTTGAAAATAGGTAAATAAACGTGTTTTCAGTGTTTTCGAAAATTGAAAACTGAAAATAGCCTGAAAACAGTAAAGATAACATGCTTTTAGATTTTTAGTAACTTTTGATAAAAGCTGATGAAATGAATAATTGATAAATTGATAAAAATTGTGAATTTCATAAAATATGTGAATAAAAATAAATTTGAAGAAAAATGAATTTTTGCCAAACAACGACTAAAATGAAATTCAAACTTGTGTAATTTGGAAAAAGGTTGAATAACTAAATTAAAACTTTACTCAAAGTTGGGTGACCTCTATTGTTATTTACCCTCCATCTTTGCCAAATTTGGCTCCAAACTGTAATACCCAAACTACCCCTACCGTTTCTTCACCTCCAAAGACAGGAAAGCAACCTTCCTTCCATGGGCTCTATCTGTAACACTTTCTCTCATTAATGGATGAAGATGCTCAGTTATTTGCCCACTCTCACTCTCACTCTCCCTCCAATAATGCTAGCACTCGCGTAACCTCTGCTCCCGGTCACGTGCCAGATAGCGGCGACGCCTCTCGGGCGCAAGCGGTTTTATCCTGCGAATCGAGCAATGGAGCGAAGTACAGGCTTATGTCTCCGGCAAATCTCCCGGTCTCCAGGTCAACTTGTATTACTATACCTCCTGGACTCAGTCCGACGTCGTTTATCGAATCGCCAGTTCTTCTCTCGAACATCAAGGTCACTGTTGTCTTTTTACTAATCGAGATTAATATTACACTTTCTGCTTTTTGTTTGCTGATTTATTGCGAAATTATGCGAGTAGTAGCTTGGAAGATTCAGATTCGGATCCAATACCCAGTTTGCGTATCAAGCACTGCTGCGTTAACTGTTGTGAATAAAGCTTCTACAGTAGCAAAAAGATTAGGAAATCCCGACTTTCTCTGCTTCTACCGTGCTTGGAAGAACCCAACCTTGAATGTAACCAGCTTGTAACGCCTATATAAGGGGAGAGTGGCCTTGTAGTTATAAAGTAAATATAATTAACCCCACACTTTAGGATTGACGTCCACTGCAGCTAGGTGAGTTTACAAAAAACCAAGCTTCTACTGGAAGTTGCCTTCTTCGGGTAGCTTCATCCGTAGCGAGTTATAGGAGTGTCTGCTTGATGACAATTGTTATGAGTGATTGTTATTGACTTCATTGGTACAACTCACTCTTAATACTGGCTTGTAATGAGGGTGTCCAGCTAGTTATAACCTCACAAGCTGTTAACTTGACAATGTGGGATGCAATTAGAGCTGTTACATTTTTTTAGTTGAATCTTTAATTATTGATGGGTGAACTATTCTGGAACAAAATATTTAGTGTACTGTCCACTTGTTCTTAACTCAGTGAAATGCAGATTTTTAATATTTGTAATTTGAGGTGCCAATGTGGAGCCAGTACTAGAAACTAGTGGGGGAAGAATTTAATGGCGTAAAGAATTTTCAAACACAAAATACAACAATATTAAATTAAAAAATAAAAATTTAATTTAAAATTTTTATTTCAGATTTCAGTCCTCTGCCACTGGTTTAACAGGTCATTTTATTGACTTTAGAGTACTTGTAGTGGGGAATTTCAATGATTTATTGACTAAATAAGTGGTGGTTTCCTAATGATTTGATGTTTGGTTCTTTTACAGCATAATGCTGTTAGTTGGCTGTTTCTTTTTCGTCCAATTGCTCGTTTGGAGAATATTGGTATTTGGGACCATTTGATTCTGATGCTTGCATTATGATGTATTATATTGTTTTCTTTATGGAATTAACTTCAGCACCTTTAAACCTTTTTCTGTAATTTACACTTTAGAAAAGATTAATAAGTTCCACTCGTGTTTCTTCACATAATGAATATTTCTTTCTTTGTTGGTGCTTGTCATTTTTCCTTTGTGCTGTTCCCTGGTGAAAAAGACATTGCTCTTGAATAATTGAGCTCTATGAATGCAGCACCAGAAGAATTTATCCTGATTGTCTGGATCATGCCTGACATCTGTCACAATAGAGCATGTCATTCGTAGTTTTGTTGTCATTGGAACTTGAAAATTGTTGAGGTTTTATGGTATAAAAATTGAATGTCTTGATTTCAAATACATCTTCTTTATACACAGAGGGTGAAAATTCTCTTTCAGACATTAAAGGAAAAAAAGACGACTTTAGAAAGACGTCCCATTTGAAGTGCAGTAGAAAGTTAATTCCAATTTTTGTCTTTTTCCTTGCTTTTTTACTTGTGGCTGGGAGAAATATTTCCCTTAAGTCATTAATTTTCTTTCTCACTCCTTGTCATTTTGCAGGCAGAACCTTCTCCCACCACAGGTTCCTTTTTCAAGCCTCATTTGATGCAAGGATATGGTGAAACTTCGGCACTGCCATTGGGAAAAAAGTGTCCTGGTGGCAATATTAGTGAAAGAATGCCCAGCAGTTTCGAGTTTAATTTTCATGCTGGATCTATTTGTGCATCAGGATTATCATCAAAAGGACTAATGGTAATACGCTAGAACTTCCTATTTGGTTGATAGAACGCCCTTGTCATTAAAATAATTTTCCTTTTCCAAAAAATCTTCTTGAGGGCAAAACAATATTGAAAAGCAAATTAGATTTGAATGAAATAGTGAAATGCTACAAGGGATTATAGTACTGAATGTTCGCCTAGTAAAGGACAATATATTTATAAGATAAATGTAGCACAAATGAGGATGTTTAAGACGGCTGTATTGTCATGCTAGAATGGATAAGATAAGAAGTGATAATACACCCCCAACAACTGGAAGTAGCACCAACTGAAAATTAATTGAACGATGTTTGAGTTATGTCAGTGTGGACCTAAAGAAGATCTCACGCACAAGACAAGAGCGACATGATCCCACTAGAAAAAGTTAGTAGAGGGCTGGATAAAACTTCATTTTTTCTGTTCTTGGCTTTTCAAGATGAATTCAAATTCAATTTTCACCTTTTTGGATAGGTTTTCAGGAAATTCAACTCGGAGCCTTTTAACTGCGCACTATTTGCTTCATCTCCTAATGGTTATTTCTCGATGATCATAGAAAAAATGCAAAATTTGAACCATGTTTTTACAAATATTTGGACTGACTATGGGTATTAATATCCCAATTTATTCTATCGTGTCAAAGATTCCAGCAAGTTTGAACAGGCCAGAGAATGGACCCTGCAGTCAAGTTAAAGATCATTGCTTTTCACAGCCTCCAGCACCTTCATCTTTGGCTACATGTGAGCTGCCAAGTTCAAAAGTATTTGGACCGTCTGTACTTACGAGCACACATGGTTCATCGTCTTGTGGTACTGTTGATGAATTAAACCAGGGAGGTTACGCCAACACAGACATCCAAGTTTCGCCTTCTGATCAGAAAGATGGTGTCCCAGTAACAGCTGAGAGAACATCAGATGACGGGTACAGCTGGAGAAAATATGGGCAGAAACTTGTTAAAGGAAGTGAATTTCCTCGAAGCTATTACAAATGTACATATCCAGGCTGTGAGGTGAAAAAGATTTTCAAACGTTCTCCAAGTGGACAGATAACAGAAATTGTCTACAAGGGTTCACATGATCATCAGAAACCTCAACCTGCCCGTGGACAAAATCCTGGTGCCTTTATGTCCATTCAAGAGGATAAAGTGGACAAGGATGTAACAGGGACTGGTCAAGAAGGTAACTAAACTAGCTCTCATAATAATTTTTTTCCTTTGTTGTTATAGTACAAATTTTTGTAGTCTTGTCTTGCTTGCTTGCTTTATTCATGTTGGAGTGCAAAATGTTTTCTCATTATTATTATTATTAATTTATTATTATTTTACTATTTTTTAATAATTTTTTACCTTTGTTGTAGACAAGTTGAGCACCTACAGTCTGACTGGTAACATGGACCCGAATATCTCGCCAGTGCTGTCTCCTCAGCAAGTAAATGAGGATGGTCTAAAAGGTGCAGATTCACAATTTTACGGCACTAATGATGACATTGATGAAGATGATCCCCTTTCAAAGCGGAGGTAATACAGTTTTACAAATGCTTTAGATCTACTATCCTTATCCTAACAATAGTTTCGTTTGCTTAAAAATCTGAGCAGGAAGACAGAGGATGGTCTTGATATTACAACAGTTGTTAAGCCCATTCGTGAACCACGAGTTGTTGTTCAAACTGTGAGTGAGGTTGATATACTGGATGATGGGTATAGATGGCGGAAGTATGGGCAGAAAGTAGTCCGAGGCAATCCAAATCCCAGGTGTGTGATAATTTATGTTTAATCACATTGTAGAAGATTGAATATTGAGTTAAAACACCATTTGTACACTGTATTATTTCCAATATTACCCCCTTCAGTTTTGAGATAAAATGCCGATGCTTGATTAGGCAAATAGGTAGTTCACGGCTTCTGTTTTCTCTGTTTAGAGTTTTAATTGCTGACCTAGTTGACTGCTCCAAGTTTTAAGGAAATTTACTTATTTACCATTGGTATCAACGGTACCATGTATTTGAGTGAATTTTTGAAGATACCCTCATCTTTCCTAAAATTAACAAATCAATATCCTGGAAATAGTTGTAGAAAAGGGGAAAGATAGAAATAAGGTTTAAAATAAAATTTGCCCTCAGTTGTAATGGGTTTCTCTCCATTTGGCCTTTATTCTTACAGTATGCTTTCCATGAAAAAAGGTGCTCCAAAATCCCTGAGCAATAGAGAAAACACAGTAAAAAAAGGACTAGGGAATTAATAAAACAAATTAAAATTAAGTTGCTGTGTATTAGAGTAAGAAAATGGTACTCCCAAAAATATATTAAAAATAAACAAGTACTACAAAATAAATAGAAAATAAGAACTATGTCTTATTCATTTTTCTTTCCTTCATTTGTTTATTTTCCTCGTGTTTGTATCAATAGCTGGTGTATCTCATTAAACTGGTACTCCATACACAATTGAATGCTCCTGACTTGGTACAGAATTATAGGTAAATTTTGAAAATGTGGGTAATTTATGTAGTTTTCGCAATTTTGTCCTAAAAATAATAGTTAATAATCCTTATCAGTCACATCATTTACCTCGCCCAAGGGTGATTTTGGAAATGAAAAAGCCATTTTAAGAAATTTAACTTCATTTGTGGACATTTGATATGGATAATAGGATGGCTTGATCTTAGCGACAGTAAAATTAATATAAAGACTCCAACAACAAGAAGAGAAAGAAATAGTCAACAAAGAACCAGTTCTTTGGTTAAAAATACATAGAAGATTTGAGAGAGTGAAATCCAAGCTACCAGGTCTTGAAATCTCTCAGACTAGGCGATCAGAGTTAATAGTTATTACAATGCGGAAATAACTGAAATCAGTTCTAACAATCCGTTAATTATGTGAGTTTAACTTTCAAACTTTCTGAGCTGAAGATCTAGAAGTCTGGAGTCTTCTGGTGCTGAGCAGGAATAACTTGACTCATTCCTTAATGTGCCCCTTCAAATGGACGGGGAAGTTTACCACCCTGTGTTTGCCTTTCATCTTGAGAAAACAACCAACTAATAGGCTTTTAGTTAATACATGCAGCAGTTTGATCATAAGTTGGCACATATCTGAATTCTATATGTTAATTGAGAAACATATAATACGTGAACATCTCAAAGCTTCTCCTAAGTTGTCACAACTGATTATAGGACAGTACGGCGACCTAGTTCCAAGTTCTGTTAGTAAAGACTTCAGGCATACTATTTCTGCGTCAACGTGAGCCAGGACTGTGCAAGATTCTGTGCTTGATGGTGCCACAACGTTTTGTTAGAGCACCATGACACCAAACAATTGCCTAGAAATGCATAGAAAACTCTTGTTGATCTCCAATCATCTGGACAGCTCGCCCATTCTCCATCTGCAAATCCATTTAGGCTTAAATTCTTCTTTGCTTAAAGGAGATTCTGTGTGTCGTGTTACTCAATAGTTAACTTTGCACTCCTCGAATTGACTGAACTTGCTTACTACATATGAAATATCTGGTCTAGACATTAATAGGTACTTCAGGGAGCCTTATTGTAGTACTTCAATAGAGCTTTGGATCTTCCATTGCTTCGACTTTGAAGCGTGAAGAGAGTTTTCCATGTTGAACAGATCTAGTGCCCTTCCATCTTATCCTTTTTTAGCACTGCGATGTATTTGAACTGAGACAAGCATGATCAGGATTTTCATTCAAGGGAAGTAGTATAATGATCCCAGTACTTTTCATTCTTACTCCAAATTGTCTAATAGGGTTATTAGGATTTCAGATCCTTGAGCCTTTGCTTTGCACATATCACAGTTGAGACACCATCAACATGGCAATATCCCACACTCCATTCACTGCTGCAACTTTCACAACAGTTGCTTTTTTTCCCCAAATGAAATTTTAAGAATAAAGTTGAGCTTATAGGAATGAATACTACCATTTGGATGCCTTTTTCATTGTATCAACCTGTTGCTGATAACCATGCAAAGCCTGCTTAGTTTATTCGCATGTTAACCTTAAGTCTCAATAGGAACAGCTTTGCTTAAATATATTCTCTTCCAGTACATATACATGCAATCAAACCTGCAATCCACGTTGTAGCACTGAAATGCAATATTTCTTATACTTCAACTAACCGTGCAGGAGTTATTACAAGTGCACAAGTGCTGGTTGCCCAGTAAGGAAACACGTCGAAAGGGCATCCCATGACCCAAAAGCTGTTATAACTACATACGAGGGTAAACACAATCATGACATTCCGACTGCCAAGACCAGCAGCTATGAATTTTCAGGACACTCACAGGTGAGTGGAACGTCAAGACCCAAGCCAGTAGATAATAGTTTGATTGGCCTCAATCTCAGGGTTGCAACTAACCGCGAGAATAGAACTAATGTACAAATCCCAGCATGCTATGGTATTGTAAATGGTGGAGGCTTGAATCTGTATGAAAATAGAGAAAATGGATTCGAAGCTCATAACGTTCAGACTCAGCCTATAGACCCTTCTAACCAATGTCCTCAAAATCTTGGAAGAGTAGTTATGGGCCCATAAATTTGTAAACAGAGTTTTTAGAAAATATATATTAACTTTTTTTTTTTTTTTCAAGTTGTTTGGTCATTGAATTATGAATGCTTCAATATCTTACATACAACTTCATGGGCACGTTTCATATGAAATATTAGACCATATTGGTCAATACAGATGAACAAGATGATAGCCAATGATGACAATTATTCCACCATCAAAATTGAAATAACTGTCCTTACCATTCAGATATGGAGGTGCAGAACAGTAGAATCTGTGTTTAGATACAATAATTGACAGTAAATATATTGGTTGGATTCTTTAAATCTATCATAGAAATATAAAAACAAGCTCATTTTATGGTTACATTGGATTAAAGAATAGCACATTACATTCACTGTTTCAAGTTTTTATACGTATAAGAGTGTTTTTAATTTTTAACCAGTAAAGAACCTCCTCCATGATTGCCATGGTAGAAAACCACCTGAAAAACATAACAAAAAATGAAATGAAAAATGAAAAGAAAGTTGGGCTTGACGAACTAAACATAAGTTGTTTTATAGGCATATAGGAAATGAGCGTAACTTTATTGACGTCGTCTTTTGTATGTTGAATTTGACAAGATGAAAAATGACAATGTAATTTTTGTTTATAGTTGTGTGTTTAAGTGATACCCAAGCAAAAATATTTGACATTGAATAATGCTATCAACCCAAAAGAAACTATCTTATTTAGTGTTTAAAATCTAATTTCTAAAATGATTCTTTATCAGAGCATTTAGAGAAAGATATCTTTTTGGAAAAAGTACATTTATACAATAAATTCTAAAGTAATTTTAGATTTCAAATGCTCATTTCGATTTTTCAGAAGTCATGCCAAATGAGCTAGAATGGCGTTAATCTTTGATATTTCCACTTAATAGTTAACACGGAACATACCACAACCAGGGCATCGGAAGTAGTACTTCTTATCCCTCAAAACAAGTCCCGAACCTCCACAGACCTTACATTTCCTCTGTGCCACCTGCCATGGTTATCATATTGCAAACAAACAACACCTTCAATTCCAAAAATTCACTTCTAAATATATTTAAAAATAAAAACACGATATATAAAAGTGTGACTTTAAATAATTTAAATAGATAGATATCACAAAATAATGCAAAGTTTACTTACGATTCTCTTACTAAATTCAATTCCAGCCACCACAAAAGGCGTAACACCAGCTGCACAGATTTAAACATACTTTTTATTTTTTTAATTACTAATGAAAAATAGAATTCATAATGCTTATATTTATTTATTTATTTAAAATTACCTAAAGCGCCAACCACAATTTGCCAAGTAAGTTCCACCTGAACCGGGTCTGCGGTAACTGAGGCGATGTCACTGACGGCGCGGCGGCTTCTTGAAATTGATCGGAGATTTGCGGCGGCAGCGTCGGGACTGAAATTCAATCCATAATTTTGTGGATGCTTTGTGTTGAAGCCTCTTCTTGATCTGTGCTTTGGATTAGGGAAAGCTTGTAAAGATGAATTGACAAAAATAGTCTGCATCGAGAAGTTCAGATTACCGGAATTTTTTGCCGGAGAATCTGAAATTGGTTCATAATTAATTTTATAATTTAAAGCCACGGAGTTGGGACGTTTGTATTTGTCCACGTCGATTTGAATCGCGCCAAAAGCCCAAGCCCAGTTTAACAGATAGCGGGCTATCTTTACCTCAGGTTTTAATGGACTTTGGCAAAAATGGGCCCACCATTATTCACTGTATGATTGCTAGCTGTTGGAAGTAATATTATGGGAAAAATACTTAATTATACACTTTAAAAAGAAAAATAAGAAACTTGCAGAAAAAAATAATTTTAAATAGGTGATCACACTTGATAATAATTTTGCGATTTATTAATTGATTAAACATGTCAATGCCACACTAGTACACAATTTATGATCACAATCACATTAGTTATAAATTGTATAAGGTCACAATCACAAACATAAATTGGAGTCACAATAACAAATTTAGTAGCAAATTACCCATTTTTTATGTCAAATATAATTTATTGGTTATGAATTACCCAAATAATTGTTCACAAACGCTCTTCGTCCTACCCTATTGCACCACCACTGACATCACTTAAACGTAGCCACCACCTACACCAACAACCCAACACACACATAGAAGATTGCAGATCGCACCAGACATATCGCACCACTCTGATTGCTAGAGATCCCTCGTCGTCCACCCATTGCTGCTCAATGGCGTTCAACGATGCTAGAGATCTTTCACCATCACCATTGACAAATTTAACAAAGGAGACAGATTTCAAAGGCAAGATTTGGCTGCAGAGCTTCGAGCAAAAGGCATGACCCAGCGACGACAACAACCATAGACAATGCAAGTGAGTGAGTACAAATCTTGTGTGTCGATCCACCGATGTGAGGTGAAAGCAATGGCTGGTTTTTGGTAATGGTGGGCAAGGTTGGTTGGTGATGAAGTTTGCTGGTGCAGTAGATAGAGAGTGGAGAGGGAGATCGTAGAGAGAGGGACACAATCATTTGGCGTGGGTTTGGGGGAGGAGGTAGAGGTAGAGGTGGGTTACCCCTAATTTTTTTAGAAGAAAAATCATTGCACCTGATTATTGAAATAGAAAATTAAAAACCAGGTTTTTGTGAAATTTTTCCTAATATTATTCACTATATGAAATGTGAGTATATATTATGAAATATTAAACTGTGGATCTACAAAAAATTGAAATAAAAAATATATTTGACCAACTTAAAATTGATAAATTTTCAACTCATTTTTCAGACAAATTAAAGTTGTTTAGAGCGAGTCAAACAAAAAACAAAAATTGCCAAGTTCTTTTCGATAACATCATCTTTATATAGTTAAACGGTTGGTTCTACAGAAAAAATGTTAAGACTCGCTATGCTTTATAAAAATTAGCATTCGATTGAAAAGGGACAAATGCCCATAAAATATTGACTTAGGTGGTTGAAACATAGTTTTCACAAACCTAAAGAAACGCGTGTACATAAAAGTGAAGCAATCCGAGCATTAATAAACAGACGATAATGAAGTGTGATACTTCCCAGCCCAAATTTTGTAGGCAAAAACACCAATAAATTCCATTCATCCTCATTGATCACCATAAAAATCAAGCACGCAACACGAAATTTATTTGGAAATGTCCCATCACTTCCGTTCCTCAACAAAACAACCTTCCCAATCAATAGTAAGAATCCAATTAATAAACCTAGTACTTTCCAATACAAACAAACATTCTTGTGTCACTTAGGATTCACAAGAATTAACCAAGAACAGAAGCCATTTCCTAAAAGATCTCCAATATCTGGTAAAACCATTTCCTACAGCACCTGAAGCCAGGCTGACCAAACTTATCCGTTTTGAGGTTCAATTTCAAAGAGAAAGAGTTATGTGCCTCACTAAAACAATTAATTATTTGATGACTAGAACATTTAGAAAACCTTGGACTTGCATAACTTATTCACGACTGACGAAGATAAGGTCCTATAATCTTAATTAATGTGAAAGTAGAATCCCAAAAGAATGTTAAATAAGATCATATTCTATCTAAAAACTATCTTTTAAACAGAGTCAAGAATGTTAATGAGAAATCAAATTCTATCTAAGAGTACATCAACTGTGCAGATAAGGGCTTTGTATTTTACTATACGCCTTGAGAGAGCTAGGTTCTCTCACATTTGAGATGTTTACAGCAATTGTAAACCATTAAGCAGTTTTCTATTGCACAATCTTTACTTTCTAAGCAGCTTATCCACTATAGGAGGGATTCTATTTCTTACCACTAATAACAGCCTTCAAACGGAACTGTATTGATCTTGTTCAAGATATTCTTCAGCAATTACTCACTATGTAAACATCATGAACTCGACAGGCTAGAATGCCTGATTAAGACAATATTGCCATCTTTGTCCCCTATTACAAATTAAACCACTATAATAGATATATAGATGGCATGCACCAAAGAGCAGTAATTATCTCACAGAATCGGGAAAAGGGATAGCTGCAAAATTAATAAGTATGAACTTTTAGTCATTGATACTGAACTCTAATATCATCACCAACATTGCAAGGATAGGTAAATAAACCTTAGGCAATAGATTCAGTGAAAGTAACATTGGAGATCTAACAAAGAGCAATTTAATCTAGAAGAGTAAATGAGATTTCAAGAGGCAAAGTAGTTCGACAATTACACATGGAAATAACAAGCATTTTCAAAATTAGCAATTCATTTCACAATTTGATCATTGAGAGTAGCATGAAAACTTGCAGATCCTTGTATAAAAGAGCGTAAAACTATAGAAACATGCCCAAGTTTTCTAAGCTTCTCCTCGAAATTATGCAAAGAGAAAGTGTCAGATAATCCCTAGAATGAATGTTTCTTGTACTTGGCAACCTCGCCTTCATTGGGGAAAAATCCCATGAGCCTCCCAGCTGAATTTTGGTACGCGTACATGAAACCTCCAATCACCCCTATCAATCCACCTGTCACCATTGATGGCCCCCTTATCCTCGGCTTAATCCCTAGTATCAATCAATTGGGTTTAAGTCACTCAACTATTTTCTTTTAATTCCAAACTCATCACCAAAGCTTCAGTTTGATCATCAATAACATTCCTTCGCAAAAGTTGACCTCATTTTCTACGAGGTAAACATATTTTCTTACGTGTACAATATGGAAGTTAATGGAGCTTGTTAGTTCTCTTATCCACTTTTGCAATAATCGTGCCTTTCAACTTGTAAGCTTCCTGCTTAGATAACAGGAGCCTATGTTAAAATTTGCATTTCGATAGCACAAATTCCACGCCATGTTTACATCAGCATCTAGTAGACTACCATCAAGAAGAGTTGACGCAACAAAACCTATCATGTAGGAAAAACAATAAACAGAATTGAAACTTTACAAGCGATTTTGGAAAAGAAAAAAATTTGAGTAGCTAGAATCTAATTTCCAACAAATCTGAATGGAAAGGAATCGATAAATATTCTTAGAAACAGAATTCTACTGCCTGGACCTTTAAAATTATGGAGTTCTATAAATTTGACTCGAAGTTGGTGACCTCCAGTGTTCATTATCCTCAATTAATTACGAATCGGAAATGAGAAATGAGTGAGTACCGGAGAGGTAGCCGAAGACGACGGAGACGCCGGTAATGATGGTGAGACGGAGGTAATCCAGGGTGTTGAAATTGGCCACCGTCTTCGTAAAGGGAGGATTCCGATCTATAACTGGATATTCCGGCTTCGCAGATGCCGTAATGTCTGTATTCATCTTCTTCTTCTCGATCGGATGGGATTTAGGTTTCAGAAAATGGGAGACGTATCCGCCATTGTTGTTTACCGGTAAATGTAGTGGGCTGTGATTATGGGCATGGCTAGTTTTTGCAGATGTCGTTCAGATAGTAGATAGGTTAGGCCCAACCTGAAGCCCAAACTAATTTTACCTTAGGCGGAGTACCTTCGGATAAGGTTATTAAGCCCATTTGTCTCCCTTCAAACAAAATTTTTTAATTCTCCGCTTCATTTTCAATCACACGTTCGCACAATAAAATATTTATACACATAAATTCAAAATTTTTTCTACTTTTTAACTACATATTCTCCAAAATCACTATTCAAAATACAGCACCAATAATATCAATTACCAATATAACAATCAAGAAATTGATAAAAATCAGCCATTTTATATTTAGCCACTGTTTGGTAGGAATTAAAATCATATTATTAGTAGATTTTGATAAAAAAATTAATAAAGTGTATGGTTGAAAAATTGTGAGACCTATAAAATATAAAATATGTAGTATTGATTTTTATTTAAATTAAAATTTTAATTTCAATCCCCTACCAAACAAGGGCTTATTTTTCTCTCTCCCTTGCACAACATTTCTCGCTCTATCTCTTTGATATATGAAATTTTGATTATGAAAAATAAGAATCAAGAAATTTAGCACATATCAACCTTTAAGCGTAAATGGGAAAGGGTACAAGTATCTTTTCGTTAAAATGGATATACTTTAACGACCAGAATGGATAGAAACCATTCAAAATAATTTTTTTGCGCATGAAATGAATAGATTGATGGGTTAGCACCAGGAATAAACCTATAAAAGGTTAGGGGCCATTTGAGCACAAGGTCATCAGATAGGAACCATTTCATGCCAATTTCCTTATAATAAATTTCAAAAATGGATATTTTCAATTTCCAGTGGCATCTATTAATTTCTTAACAAACAAAATAAATATTTCTGGAATTATGATATTGCTTATAAAAACTTGCATTTGTCTTACAAAAGTGCCCTTGTAATTTAGCAAAATCCCACAAAAAATTTAAATGCATTTTGGACTTAAGAAAATTGAAAATTCCAATGAGAGAAAATAAGAGCAAATATTCTAAAAATTATAACATTAATGATTAAGATAAATTATTCATTAATAATTTAGTGTGTCTTTAACTATCTTTATTAGATAGGATCCACAACTTTGTCCCATTATCTATGCTTTCCACAAATTTTATTGATATATAAGTGACATGTTAAATACTTTTATTAATTGAAATTGAATGAGATAATTTTTAGGTTGAACAGAACAATACCTCCTATCTATTAGCCAGACTGTTGAAAACCCCTATACCTTTTGAAAATAGCACAAAACATCCACATTTAAAAAGTTTTGCGTGAAATACCCTCTTACCGTCAGTCTCCATCCATTCTGTAGTTAAATTCGAATAAAAGGGCAAAATCGATATTATCTCCTCTCTTTAATATGGGTGTGAAAAGGTTGAACACAAGTGTTTTGCAAAGGGTAAATAGCACATAACGTCCTTACCTTTCAATGTCATTGTGCAAAACGTCCTTACATTTCATTTTTTGGCATTTTCACCCATACCTTCCACCTTTCATTGCACAAAAGGTCATTTTTATCCATTTTTTCAATGAAAGACCATTTTACCCTCATATTCAAATAAAACAAAGAAAAAGTTGAATAAACAATTTCAACTATAATCCTTAAGTTTTTTAAAAAAATTACAAAGAAATAAAAAATTCTTGACCACCACCACTTTCACAACCTACTAAGCTGCCACCTATAGATCCACATATCACCACATTTTG
>CAIGRP010057712.1:0-13441 GCA_903798385.1 Fraxinus cuspidata | reverse complement strand
ACCATTACCCTCTACCTTCACTAGAAAAAACTACAATTTCTGGGCTGCAAAGATGAAGGATTATCTCAAAGCCTATGATTTGTGGGAAATAACTGATCTTGGAGTTGAACCTCCCCCCTTGAGGGAGAATCCAACAGTAGCTCAGATTAAGCAGCATAGTGAAGATGTAGCAAAAAAGTTCAAAGCTCTTTCTTGCATTCAGGTCGTCGTTTCAGACGCTATCTTCACAAGAATAATGACTTGTGAAACTGCAAAAGAGGCATGTGAGACTGCAAAAGTGACAATGAGGAATGTTGAATTTGGTTGTCACATTTTGAATGCAGAATTTTGTAACCAATGTCAAGTGATTTAAGTACTTTAGTTGTTGATAGTTTAATTTTTGTAAGTTATCTAAGTATGGTCTTTGTATTCTTGTCAACTTTGATAAATTGAAGTAGGTAAAAGTTGTTGAAAATCAAGTATTTTGTAAGTTATATATTCAGCAAGTAATGAAACATAAGTGTACTTCTTTCTCTATTTTCGATAGTGTGTAGTTTAAAACTTTTGTAAAGTTGTCTAAGTATGGTCTTATGTATGGTTGGCAACTTTGATAGATTGAAGTAGGTAGGAAGTTGTTGAAAAATATGTATTTTGTAAGTTATATATTCAGTAAGTAATGAAACGTATATTAGCTTCTTTCTCCATTTCCTTCTTCTTCAAAAAACTGAGTATTTCGCTCCGGATGGGTTGGCGGGACGGGGCGCCCCGTCTCGGGTCACAAGACAGGGTGGGGTGGGGGTGCCTCGCCCTGTGAAGAAAAAAAATAAAATAAAATAAATTAACTAAATAATAATAATAATAATAATAATAATAATAATAATAATAATAATAATAATAATAATAATAATAATAATAATAAACTGGAAGTTAAAAAAAGAAACTGGAAAGACCCTCGGGTCACGGGGGGGCGGGGGTGCCGCCCAAAACCCGCCTCGTGAAGGAAAAAAAATTAATTAACAAAATAATAATAATAATAATAAACTGGAAGTTAAAAAAAGAAACTGGAAAGACCCTCGCCCAATCTACGGCGGGGCGGGGGTGCCCTTTCCCGAACTCACCCCGCTGTCATCACTACCCAAGAGTACTAATGGAATATCCCTAATATATGATTACTTTATCTTGTGAGAGTCATTCACGCTAATTTGAAAATCCCATTAATATATCTTCAATCACATATATCTCTCTACGACAGGTTTCCTTTATTGAGTTTATTCCTAAGGTAAAAACCTCACGGTTATCTCCTTTCATGAAAACGTGTTGGTCAAAGAAATAATCACAAATAATAAAGTAAATAAAAACATCGAGATTTTTCATCATGAATGACCTGAATATTCAGCCAAAAGGCATAATCACTACGTTGAGCTTCAACAGAAGTTGCTAGCACTCTAAATCCCTTGCGTGGTAATTCGGTCAAATAGCCTATTTCATAATACAGTTTGAGATTTAAGCTTTGACCAAAATAATATTTTTAAAATAAATATTCTAAATCATAATTTATAAACTACCTAATATACCCTTATTCAACATCACTAGAAAACCTAATTTTCCATTTTCTCAAATCAATTGAATTCCCAAAATGCTAAATCTAATATCTTTCTTCTCTCTTCACGATCCCCAAATTTTCTTTTCGTGGTTTAGTCATCTCCTTACCTTCTACCATTCAAAATTGGCTGCCTTCGTCTTCTCGAGCAAAAGGATAAATTTGGTAAGAAGGTTTCATCCATTTCCCAACATTGATAGAACTGAAACTCGTGAAGAGCACCTATACATGAACAATCACTTCTAAGAATCAATTTCATAGTGGGCTATAGTCAAGTATGAATGTTTCCTCAATTTTTCATTTTTACTATAATTTTATGCAAAGCAATTTAGAGAAATTAGTGCTGCAAGAATTTTTAGGCTTGTTTAGACCTTTATTTTATTCATGTTTCTTGTATGTAGTGATTAAGTTTTGGAATTCAATTTTCTCTTCATATTTTTCATTGTTGCTTTGAATTACACAAAAAGTTACTTACAAATTCAACTTTCTTCTTGTAACTACAAATTTGAAAACAAGTTATTTCTTTGTTTTATTCTTCATGATGTAGATTTTTAAGCAAATTGGCAACGAAAAAAAATATGTAGTGGAGTATTCTGACTGTGAGATATTGAATAGATATAGATGGGCTTATGTAAGCAGACTTGGGGTACATATCACCATAGGTAATTTCGAAATTGATTTATGTCTACTTTTATTGTTTGAATAAGACTTACTCGTGTTTGAGGCTACACACACTTATGTGTTTTCACGAAAATTAGACTTGCTCCTATAAAGAAATTACATGATGAAATTGTGGCAAATTGCAACAAGCAAATTATTTTTTTCCCAGAAAACAAAATACCACAATTCTCTTGTAGTTATGTTCCACTTATTATTTGAGGGGTTTTTGCTTCTTGACTAAAAATTTTTTTCCCAGCAAGTTATGATGCTTTTGGATTCTAATTTGTGTTGAGATCATAATTGGAAGCAAAGATGAAGATTTAATAGAAATTGCTATCGGAAATTAGACATTTAAGTATCTGCTTGCTGAAAATAGTTAAATGTCATCTTAATTGCAATGTTAGTGTTATGAAATGGATATTCTGTGATATCCTTGAAAACTTAGCAAATTGACACTATTGAATAATTGAATATTGATATACTATTTGTCACTAGTTAATTACTCTAATTGATCCTAATTATTTTCTTTGGAGCTCCAATTTTTATTCATGTCGTTATATCTTGTTGTTTCTTTAAATCTTACATTTAATACTTCCAAACGCAAATAGAAGAAATCGCTATACGGAATAAAGTTTTTAGCAAATTGGCACTATTTTGTGTTATTTAACCAAATGCATTCTTTAAGGTTTTGGATTTTGCTGATTATGCACAGAGATAAGATATGAGATTTTGAGCTCATTCTTTTCTTAAAGTTCTACGAAATACTTCCTCTTAACGATTCTTTAATGGACATTTATATTGTATTGTGGTATCTGCTTGTTATTGAGACATGGATGAATTATCTTTTCTCCTATAATGTGGTTTTCTCTAGTGAGATGTGTTGGATTCAAGAGGTTTGCATGAAATGGAATATGGTAGAGTAATAAAAGATCGTGATCTTTCATTATAACTAATATATGGTAGTAATTTGCATGTTTTTCCATGAAGAAAAATGCATTTACTTGGATGAGCTTGTAATAATTGATATGTTAGTTGTTGAATCTTCTAGTATGGCACCCTGAAGTTTATCTAATTTTGAAAATGGAACCTGTCGTATATGAAATTCTGAAAAATGTCACCTTGCTGTTTATCTGTTTTTGAAAATGAATTGTACTAAGTATCACTTAACATTACTGTAAATTCTTCATATTTGTTCATTGATGTAAAAATGGAACACTCATTTGAGTTTGTGATTCTCGCTGAAGATAGAATTAAAGGTAGATCTTCACAGGAGTGCTCCCTTCAAAAACTTGACTATGTTCTAGAGATATTAGATCATGTTCACCAATAAATGTTCATGGAATCTTATTTTGGACAAATATATCAAATGAAACGCATACCTTTTTCAACCCAACTAGTCCACCAGCTTTTAACGAAGATGATTGTAACAAAAAAATAAAACGAGATTTGGTTTCCAATTGGTGGTAAGCCAACAAGATTTTTATTATACGAGATCACATTGATAATGGAGTTGAGAGCTAGTGAGGAGCCTTCATTGGAGCCCCATATTGTAAATAATGATAGACTCGTGCACTTTAAAAAGTGTAAGAAATGCATAACTGTTTACAATTTGAAGGAATTTATTGAAAATTTCAAAATGTGCAGGAAGACAAGTACAAGATTGGGCGTATATATATTTTGGAAATGGTATTACTGTCCCAAAAAAAATTCACATATAAATTTAGAACACTTGTCAATGGTTGATGACTTAGAGGCTTTTAATAGTTATCCTTGGGGGAGAAAGCTTTTGTCAGCACAATCGATGTATTCATCAGAGACTTGAGGTTCTTGATGAAGTCATACTAGATAAATAATGAAAAATTTCCATATTCAGTTTATGGATTTCCACTCGCGTTGCAGGTAATGCTTTTAAAATTACAATTTATTATTCAGTCTATTTAGATTGTAAAATTTTGAATCTTACGTAGATTTGGGCTTATGAAACCATACTATCTATCAGACGGAGATATGCTAACAATTTAGAGGAGGGTGGCCTCCTAAAGACACGCGATGGAATTCTTCTTAAATGCCTAACTCTAAGGATATTTGTGCAAGTTCGTAGGAACCAAATGTAAGTATATTTTAATGTAAATTAAAATATATTGTGTATTTTCTGAAAACTAAGTGTACCTTTCATTTTTTATATAGATTATTGTTCATTGTATACTCAAACCTACATTGGAAGAGGCTTCTAAAGCATATTGGATGGAGATTCATCCATTCAGTGATGAAGTAGAGGATCCAACATTTGATATCTTTGTAGATAATGTAAATGGAGTAGATTCGTCCATTTGTGCTGACTTTCCTTAGCAAACTTGTCAATCTCCCAATACCTCTAGAACTCCTCGGGATCCATCTTCCTTTCGGAGGTCACCTACTTCTATAAATACTCATACATTTCATTCGAAGTTGTCTACATCATATCCATTTGTTTATCCATCTAGAGATGAGTTTGCTCAGGAATTAAGAATGTAATTAGTACAAATAGTAGAGACTTTAGATAGGAAAAATGAAAGGTGAATACATGAGATGTGTTCTTACATAGATCAAAAGTTTGATAGTGTTACATTTTTGTGTACACAAATTGACAAAAATGTATCATCTGTTGTGCAGTGGATTAGGAATTCTAACCCGTCAACACCTTACATATATCACTCTCTTTTTCGTGGTGGATTTATGAATACTAGAGTGGAACGTGTTGATGTGAATGAGGATCTAATTCTTGTAGAAGTGAAAAATGATGAGAATGAAGATGAGAATGAGCAAAGACAAGCAGCATATAAATTGTTGGTAAATGAACCAGTTCCTATAGATAAAAAAATTTGTTTGCAGATGGAAATGAACCAAAACAAGCAGCTGATGTGAATGAGGATCCAATTCCTGGAGAAGTGGAAAATGAGCAAAGATAAGTAACATACACGTTGAATAATGATCAAACTCACGTGGAAGAAATAGATACCTGTAAACCGATAGATACTCAATCACGTCCATGTAGGGTAGAAGATGAGTCTGATGACTCAAGTCAGAATGGACACGGGATGAGAATTAAGAAAAGGTCACTCATTCTTCGATTTCCTTTTACAAATCCATACAAGAGGATGAAGCTTAACAATGTCAATGTATTGACCCATTTCAAGAGCTAGATCTGGCTAAGGCAGATGACTTAGAAAATTGGTTGGTTAATGAACTTAACATGTAACTATTTTTAGTATAATTATTTTTGTGAAGTTGCAATATATGTTCTTATGTTATTTGTTTCATGCAGTGAACATGTGGAAATGATATTGATCACAAACCTAAAACTTTTTTTTTTTTTTTGGAAAAAATTCAGAAGCAACATGGATGGCTCAGTAGTGATGTAAATTTTTTAGCATTCCATATTTTGCTCATACTTCATTTCATTCTTAAATAGTTATATACATTTGCAGCACATTAACATAGCATCTATATTTTGCTCCTACTTCATTTTATTCTTAAATGGTTGTATACATTTGCAGCACTTGACATAGCATTGTACTTGATGAGGGCAAAAATGGAGACACATCCTACTGCATGTGCACAAGATTTTCAATTTTAGATTGTACTTTTACTAACATGTGCAATAAGAGCTTTGAAGATTTTGAGCTGCATACGAAAGAAAAAAGCCAATACAAGATTTTATATGGTTGAGAAATATGCCAAGATACATAAATGGTAAAAGTTCAGAGAGGAGCAAGTGATGGGATTCCTGTACGTCGTTGTATATTCCCTGCAATGTGGAAATAAAGCACTGGATTGCACTTAATGTGGACATTGCCGAGCAAACTATATACGTATACGACAACATGAAGAGTTGCACAAGTTTTGGAAAATTGCTAAAATTCATATGTCCAATTGTGAAGGTGATTCCTAGAATGATGAAGGAAAGTTTGTTGTTTGAGGAAGATTATCCAAAGAAGCAGTCTCATTGGCGTCGACATATGGATGTTCCACAACAAAATAATGTGCAAATAATCCATATTTATCATTCTTCATATTTTCATTGCTTTGATACTACATATATTATATTTATTATTGCAAATATCTTTACATAGGTGATTGCAGAATATACATTATCAAGTTTATAGAATTTTTGTTAGTCGGATTAGATGTGAAACTTATATATGATAATATGATTGAATACTGAAAGAAGAAACTAGTTGCTAAAGTTTTTGCTATGCATTTCGATCAATAATTATTTTCTTTGTATATTTTTCAATTTTATGTGGTCGGGGGGTATAGGACTTAGATGCTAATTTCGTCTAGATGCTAGTGTTTTGTATGATTTAGTTTGAAAACAAGTGCATGGATGCTGATTTTCTCTAGTTAGTGTTGGTTTTTATGATTGATTGCTATGTTTTCTATTGTATGAACATTTTATTCAAACATTGAAGCAGTCAGTGTTGAAACGGAGTAGCAATTTTTATGACAGCATGGAGATTTATGCAATGGAAAAACATATTATATTATTAACTATGCAAATTCACCAGTCTGAAAAACTGCAGTTATACGTTTAAAACAACATGTCATTTTGGGTCACGAGGTCTTGATTTCATTACGAAACAAGTGTTGGAATATCATAGATGACTTGTCCGGGCTGAATGAGCCAAAATAATGCGAACTGAACATTGAATTAGAAAAATGGCAGTCATATGATTAAAACGTTTATGTGCCATTTTAGGTGATGGGTCAATTTCAATGGGAGACATGCTATAAATATTGTATATACAAAATGGCAATCATACATGTAAAATATTAACATTAAACTATTAGACGTGTAAAATGGTATCTCTACGTGTAAAATGACAACATGCCATTTTGGGTGAAGGGGTCTCATTCACTCCAAAACTAGTAAAACAGTGTTTCGAACATCATATAAGAATTGTACATGTTGAACAATTACAAGTTTTCTATTTCGTAAATTGTATACCCTAAAACCAAAACCTTAAACGACAATCATATGTTTAAAATGACTAGATGCCATTTTGCATCCCGGGGTATTGATTTCACTCCAAAACAAGTAAAACAGTGTTTGAAACATCATGCATGACTCGTACACAGTGAACGACTACATGTGCTATGTTTTAGATGCCATACTTGCCACTTACATTTTTCTTTTATTGCTAAGTCTAGTGTAGTTTCCAATCGCATTATGGAGTGACATACTATCTATTCAACAAATGTGTCGACCGCAACGTCAAAATGTAGTTAAAACTTTCATCCCTGAAAGTTCACGTGGTTATGGGCGTGAATGAACCGAAACGAACACAAAGCGTGTAGAAACGTCAGCCATACATTTAAAATGACTAGATGCCGTTTTGGGTCATGGGGTATCGATTTAACTCTGAAGCTAGTAAAACAGTGTTTGAAACATCATGCATGACTCGTACACATTGAACGACTACACGTGCTATGTTTGGATATCATACTTGCTACTTATTTTTTCTTTTGTTGCCAAGTCTAGTGTAGTTTCCAACTGGATTATGGAGTGACTAACTATCAATTTAACAAATGTGTCGACTGCAATGTCAAAATGTAGTTAAAATCTTCATCCCTAAACTTTCACATGGTTACGGGCGTGAATGAACTAAAATGAACACTAAGTGAGTAGAAACATTAGCCATACGTTTAAAATGACTAGATACCGTTTTGGGTCATGGGGTATTGATTTCATTTCAAACCTAGTAAAATGGTGTTTGAAACATCGTGCATGACTCGTATACATTAAACAACTACACGTTCTTTATTTTGGATACCTTACTAGCTACTTACGTTTTTCTTTTGTTGCCCAGTCTTATGTAGTTTCAAACTAGATTATGGATTGACTCACTATCTATTCAACAAATGTGTTGATGGTAACGTTGAAATGTAGTTAAAACTTTCATCCTGAACCTTTGCGTGGTTAAATGCGTGAATGAATCGAAACGAACACTAAATGGGTAGAAATGTCAGCCATACGTTTAAAACAACTAAATACCGTTTTGGGTCACGAGGTATCGATTTTACTCCGAAACTAGTAAAACAGTGGTTGAAACATTATGCTTGACTCGTACACATTGAACAACTACACATGCTATGTTTTGGACACCATTCATGGTACTTTTGTTTTTCTTTTGTTGCCAAGTCTTGTGCAGTTTCAAATCGGATTATAGAATGACCCATTATCGATAAAAAAATGTATCGATCACAACGTTGAAATGTAGTTAAAACTTTCATCCGTGAACTTTCATGTGGTTATGAGCATGAATGAACCGAAAAGAACACTATATGAGTAGAAACGTCAACCTTACGTTTGAAATGACCTGATGCCTTTTTAACCTGAACAAATAGTGCTGTTGTCATAGTTACCCAAAACGTGATCAAAATAGCTATCAAAATTTATCAAAAACCATCACAATTTCAAGATTAGGTTCAACAATTATCATTCATCCATACATAACAAACGTGAGTGAATAGAAACAAACTCTAAATGAGTAAAAAGTCAGCCATACGATTAAAACGACCAGATGCCATTTCAGTCCGAACAAATTGCTTATGTCATTGTTACCAAAAACCTGATCAAAATAACTATAAGAATTTATCAAAAACCATCACAATTTAAAACTTATGTTCAACAATTAACATTCATACATCTATAACAAACGTAAATGAACAGAAATGAACAAGAAATAAGTACAAATGTCAGCCATATGTTTAAAACGACCAAATGCCATTTTCGTCTGAACAAACAGTGTTGCTATCATAGTTATCTGATACTTAACCGAAACAACGATCATAATTTATGAAAAAACCATTACAGTGTAAAGATTAAATTGAAACAATTAACATTCATCCATAAAAATTTATCAAAACTATCACTATCTATAAAAAACCATCACAATTTATCTACAATGGCAGAATATCAGTCTTATGATAATTGGATCTTATGTTTAGTTGTAGACGCCACATGTAACATCCATGATGTCCATTAAGATAAACAATCTCTATAGCTTTATGAATGCTATCCTTGTGATAAAAAAAAAAAAAAGCGCTTCCAACATACATGTTATTTGAAACAATTTATTGAAGAACCAAGTCCATGATGCGTCATTTTCGTAATCAACAATGCCAAATGTGGTAGGATATTTCTGAAGAATTGGATTTTGACACGTGACAACAAATAACATACGTCGAAATTTAGGTTTGAGAAATGTTCCATCACAGATATGAACCATCTCATTGATGAGTGAAAACCAAGTATGCTTGGTCCTATGGCCATGAAAAAGTATTTGAAACGATTTTCATTATCTATCTCAATAAACGTCATTGTATCAAGAATATTCTTCTTTAGAGTATTGCAATATTTGGCCAATCTATCATAACTAAGACCAGTTGAACCCCTTAATAGCTCTAAAGCACAATCTCTTGCCATCCACGCCTTATAATAATTTATACAATGCCCAACTCCCGACGAATATCATTTTGAATGGTGTTTTCCAATCATCCAACAATTAGCTTGTCTATGATCTTTGTGACGAACATCCAGTGAACAATTATGGTAACATAAATACTTTCGAATCTCAAATTCATCACTTTCCTTCAATCGCGTTGCCCGTAAATGCCATTTGCAAATTTCCTCAACACAAACTACTACATATGTACTCTTATTTGACTTGGTGACCTGAAATTCAAAAGAGTTTCTTAAAGCAAGCGTTTGTAGTGAAGCTTGGAGATCCTTCTTGTTGTGAAAAATTTGGCTAATGTGTACATCATCGGTATCAAGAATCTTAACTGATGTTCCACAAGGATTTGGCCAAACAACAACTTATGAAATGCTAATAATCTCATTTGCTAATGTAAATGGAGTTCATTCATCACATGAGAATCATCTTTATGGTTGTTACGCACTTTTTCCACCCCATCCCAATAATCATCTAAAGTTCACACAATCATTTTCACAAGTTGATTAAATGGAGACAACGATTGCATATAATTGTCACCAGACTTATCTTTTTGCATATTATATTCATCCATATTTTCTACATTATCTACATCAACTTTAGAATTGTATTCATGATTCTCCTGAATATTTATCATATCAAGCTCTATGTCTTGTTGATCATCAACATAACCCTTTCCATAAGGGTACACAAATTAGAACTTAGTCATGCAAAGAGAGAACAACCAACATCCATCTCGCAATTAATCTTCATTAGCGAGACTGATAATTTTGTCATGCTAGGTACGAGAAATTTCATCTCGATATCATACATAACATAATCAAACTTAATCGCTTTTCTAACTTTTTTATACAACTCCATATATGAAATATTTTTTGACACAAAACTATTTGTTGCAGTGTCTTGATCATTCCCTATTCATTTCCAAATCCATCCGCCTTGATCACTCTTTTCAAATTCAACAAAATAAAGATGGCAATTATTGTACCAAAGTCCATATCTGCAATTCGCCAAAAAATATGTAATATATTATTCCATTTTTTTTTATCAAAACCGAATTCTATAAAATACAGCTTCAATAATAAACAAAAGGCAACCAATATTGTTACAAAACAGATTTAAAGCAGCAAAAAAAGGTATTCTGTATTTTAAAATGTGTACGCACCATTTAAGTTTGTTTAAAATACTATAATACTATAAAATAATTGAGGAATGACTAATTTGCAAACAACTACATCAATACCACCATTATCAAATTACAACAACACTCGGTTACAAAAAAAAGAGCACCCAACTACAGAAAAATGGCACCATTCCGTTTTTATATTTCACAGCAAATTTTGCTTACCCATTTGATTTTTCATAGTATACAACTAGAAAATAACAAGAAATCATTAATTTTCAAATTATAAGCATACCTACAATTTTTTGAAATCGATTCTTGCTCACCCACTTCCAAAATTTGCAGGGTTTGATTCATCCTTAGTTCAAATAAAGAAACTTCAGAGTGTAGATAATGTATATGAAGAAAAAAAAAGTTGGATTTAAAGGCGGGTCTAATATGGTGAAAGTGGGTTTGGAAACGTTAGAATGAAGAAATATTTAGGAGGATTATAGGATTTATGCTTGAGGATATGGTAAATATTGATCTCCAAAGTGGAAATTTTAGTTATTTCAATTTAAGGGTATTTAAGACTTTTAATATATGACCAAATAGACTATAGGCTTCTTGAACAATAAGTATTGATATAGGCTATTTTACCCAACATTATGGTTGACTAGGCTTTTTAAACAAATTCCCCTCCATTAGCACAACCGAACAATGTTCAAGTTTACAAAGAATACATCAAATATTCACAAAGAAGTTTTCTATTACAACTCTCTTCGAAACCAGAATAAAACCAAGGAATCAGAGGTTATTGCTCACCAAGAACAATATACGAACCCTTGAAATCTCTATTTTCATCAAACCTCACCAAGAAAGAAGAAATCAGAGAGAAGACAGAGAACATAAAGAAAGAGACGACAATTTTAAAAATTATCTCTCAAATGATAGATAATTACTATTATCGCATTTTTTCGCAATTGTACAAAGTGTTACAAGTAATAAAGTGGATTATAAGTTTGGATATCATCCCATAGAGACTAAGTACTTATCTAACTTCAATCTAAATTGATTTGGTAACCAATTAACAAATCATTAGTTTAAATTTTAACTAAATTATACTAAACTAATTTAAATTAATCTAATTTGCGATGGCTTTTGGAATTAAGTTTAGGGCTGCGCATTGGGTTGGGTTAGATTGGTTTTGGGCCTAACCAAAACTGACCATTTGGTCAGCTCGGTCCAATCTGAAACCTAACCCGATTTGTTCTATGACCTCTTTCAAATTAGTGAGCTGAGGGTGGCAGCCCTGAGCAGATTCATTCCTCCTTTGAAAATTTCTTAGGACACTTGTTTCATTGGGATTAGTGCGATAATGGTTTCTGAAAGCTTAGTTGTGGCTCCTGATATTGTTGGGATGGGACAATATGTGATGTTCAATGGAACTTTTACGCAAGATGTTGGCTATTTTTCACACGCCCTCCTTCTAGCGCCAAACCTTTGATGATTAAAAATGATGTGACAAGATTAGCAGTGGTGTCCTCAACTCAGAGTTCAATAGAATTTTTAATAGTTATAAATTTTCTTGGATTGTAAATAATTTAATGGAATTTAACAGACTTCATAAGATTTGAACGAATTTCTACTTTGTAGATTGTTATAGATTCTCATGGATTGTTATAGATTCTCATGGATTTATAGATTTTTTATTAAAATTGTATTTTTACCTCTTCAATTCCTCAAAGCAAATTGTCAACCGAACTTTGTAAAAGAATTTAAATGACTGATGCTTCCACGCCCTCAGAAACAGTCACTTTGTCACCAGGGTTGCTTCTATCTACTTCTAGGACCTAGTGTAGAAAACAAAAATAAAAGAATGGTTGCTAGACAAATTAACTTTTCACATAAAAGAAAATTATAGTGAAAGTGAAGGAGCTCTACCTAAGAAGAAGTGCTTTTGAGAACAGAGACTACATGAGAATGAATCATTGCTAGTGATCGAGACAGTCTAAAATTTTAATTTTCTGATCTACTACTCAAGCAAAACGTTGTTACACTGCATCATTGTTTCACATATACTGCAAATGAATCTTATAACATACCTGAAGCTATCGGAATTTGACTGAGTTAATATTGCGTTCTGTATACTGCAAATTACTCTCAACATAACTATACTAAAAAAATAATACATTTTAATTATATGAAAAGGTTATCCATAATTTTTATAAGATAATAACACAGCTTGCATTTGGTTTTATTCGAGGTCCCGTATAATTCAAAAATTGGGTAAAATTTATGGAAAATATGATGTACATAAGCCACAAATTTTTACGTCTGTAAGAAACACCTTAACATATATATGAGCGATTTGTAAGTTTACTTACGCCATGTGCGATAAATTGAAAATAGTAATTGATGTGTAAAATGTTGGGAACCGAAACAATCATGCGCAGTGGAAATCAAAATAATATTCAATTCCCACCAAGGATCTACTTTGTGTTTAGATAGAAATTGTGATAGAATTAATACATTTGATGAATTCCACAAACTCCTTTTTCTTGAACTCCAATGATCACGATCTGCAATCCAAACTGTCCAATT
>CAIGRP010057709.1:0-13723 GCA_903798385.1 Fraxinus cuspidata | reverse complement strand
ATAAGTCTACAAAAAAACTTCCACTAATTCCATATCAATCTTTAAAAAATCCACGAAATCCACAGAAGTCATCACTTAAAAAAAGTCTATCAAAGTCTTCAAAAGTCTCGATTGAATACGCCCCTTTAATATTTTGTTTTTGGACAAATTATTTGATGTTTGCATGATTTGTAAAGTACCTTGCCATTGGATAATCTTGTGTAGTATATGAAGTTGTATTGCTTCTGTTTGTGATGGTTTGGGTTGCTATGTTAATTTGTGCAGAATTAACAAATGCTAGAGTTGTATTCCGCAATGTTTATAAAATGTACTATTTTTATTTTGTAATAAGTTTTAAATTGAGGGTTGACTTGTACACAAATTGCTCGTCTTCTTCTTCTTCTTCCTCGACGAGGTCTACATCCCAATCAAACCAATTCAACAAAACCAAAAAACTTTAATTTATGGTGAAATACTTCAATAATCATTTCAAAAGTAGGTTTATGCTAGTTTCAAATTTGTATAGGAGTACTAAACAGGTTACAATTGTTGAGAAAAATCTAAACAAGCATAACTAATAACATGCATTTTACGTGCATGAAATCAAATAGATTTTCAAGTTATCGAAATCGAATACGAGAAGAATAAACGAGAAATGTACGAATATGAATTTGGTCAATGCAAGAGTTGGACACTTTCTCTTTAAGACGATAATGCTTGCACGGATGTTAACGATTTTTCAATATTCATCTTCCAAGATACAACGATCACGTCACGTAATAGGAGCACTCCAAAATACGTAGACCAACGAACCTTACCGATATTTTGAACTTTCTTATATGAAACCAAACTAAAATAAATGCAAAAATTATTTTAAGTGAATGTGCATTATTTGATAATGCAATCATGAAGAAGAATGAATGAATAGAATTCAATACATACGAGGTCTACGTATAGTTGTTGAAAATATATATCTCAAAAGACACAATCTAATAAAAGGATACAATTATTAGAATTAATCTCCATACATGAAGAGACATATCTATTGAAAAATAATAACTTCACGTGTCATGATCTTCCATATGGAAAGATACATCTTTTAGCCAAACAATTCTAAAATATTTCATAATATTTTATATAATTTTTCAATAATTTCACGTATTTAAGTGACATAAATTGGACTTAATTTCTCATTTACCGAATAAATATTTCCACTTAAGTTAAAAAATTAGTCAAAATCAATTTTCCATACAAAATTCAAACAACAATCACCAAGCATCAAAATCCAATGATTATATCTTATAAGCTAATTGGGTTTCGAACCCCTTCATCGAAGTTTCCAAGCTTTAGTCGCACATTCGCTATTATTCTGTTGTTCGTCGTGAAAGCCTTTTTTTTTTTTTAGCTTGTTTGAGCTTCATTTTTTGTCCAAAATACACTTTGGAATAGTATTTTTTTTTTATGGAAAATGTGTGGTTAAAATATAAGGAAAAATTTGGGATTATATGTAATATTATTTTATTAAAACATATTTTGGAAATATTGGAGACCAAACAAGGACTAAGTTCTTAAATATGGATAAATGACAAAATAATGATTTTTCAAAAAGTTCTAAAAAACTATAGAAAACTGTTAGTACTTTCAATCAAACACTTTAAGTTCTTTGCTCGTGAGAAGCTGGATGAGAAGAAATTCTACGTTTGATTCCGTTGTAGAGATGGAATTGTGAAACAACCACTAATCAAAACCTCAAATCAATTAAATTGCACAAACAAGATAGATGAAGAGTGAAGGGAATATCTTTTTGAGGTTACCATATTTATTTTAATTTTGATAATTATTTTGAACGTGATATTATAATTCAATTTTAGAGTATACTTGTATTCACAAATCAAATTGACCTGATCTATAAAGCTATTTTAAAGCTTCCCCTAGTTTTCCAAGCAATTCCAAATGTTTGGGCCTACGAATGGTTTTAGCATCTTGGGACATTTTGCCTTGATGTAAATTTCTAAAGGTCCAATCAAATTCAGCACGCAATATGATGCGCGACCCATGTTCGCCATTTTGCATTGTTAGAACATATGGGAAATAAAGGTTGATCCCGCGTTGGTAGTATCATTATGGAAATAGAAATGGTTCGCGATGTATTCAACGACTCATATAAAGTGTGGAAACGAACTTATCATGAAAGAAAAGACTCACTCGAACCGGTTGTATAGATTTACAAAGTCTATAAAGGTGCTCTTTGATAGAACTGATGAGGTCAATTTAAGAGTGTTAAAACTATATTTTAAAGTGGGTTCAAATATAGAGGTCGCGTAGAAATAATAAAAGTTTAATATTAATTAAGAAATTAAACACTTTGGCCCGACATGACCCGCTTCTCTTAACGAGCTTTACTAACTTGACAAGTTTATAAATGTTATTATTAAATGAATATGAGCCGAGTTGATGTAATGCAAATAGTAGTTTAATTGTCAAACAAGACTATACTAAAGTTTCCATGAGACCGTGACTCAATTCAAGCTCTCAAGTACAAGTTACTAAGGTCACATTTTTTCAAGATGGAATAACAAGCAAACCATTTAGCCCAGGATGAGTGTTATATGACTCATATCCATACCCCATGTCCAATATGAGTTTTCCCTTCCTTTGATATATAAAACTACACTAATCATTCATTTCTGAAGCACATGATAAAAAATTCTGGAATAACCACTACAAACTTTAACTCAAAATGGGAACTTGTAGGTCACTTAATTTTTCAAGAGAGATTATATCTTATTTGATCGTCACAGTCGAATCGATTGCTCCACATATCCTGATGGCCGAGAGGATAATCAATGTATATTTAAAAATTCTTATTAGATGTGATTGCCGGTTAAATTTTGTTTATACTGAAGGTCGTTACCATTAGAAATCAGTAGGTAATATTTATACATTTATAACACCCTCGTCATCGGTCCTAGCAAATTATTTTATAAAAAAAGTATGCAAGTGTCGATAACAAGTATAAGTCAATATAACCTATATTGAAGTTCAGTGTAAACGATAAGTTAAATAGAGGAGCAATTCACCACTATGTAGGGACAACAATATTGAACATAAAGCAACTAGCAAAGGATTTTAAACGTAGGCGGTAACGATGTTAAGAGCTCTATACGCCAAACAATCCGCCAAATAAGTGGGTAAGCTTACAAGCATTTTGAACCAACTTGCAGGATTTAAAATGTTTAATTGTTTACACACAATAACAGAATTTAAAATAGTAAAGAAAAGCTTAAACATTGTCCAAGGCTAGTAAAATAATAATAAACATCATTTATTGAATTGTGTAATAGGTAATTGGTAGACTAGTAGTTGATGAAGTCAAGTCAATGATCTAATATTTGATTAACTTTAGGAATAATCAAGGAAAAAGCAGCAGCCACGAGCCCGTGATACTCTTGATTTGCTTGGACTATTTGAGGGCTACAGGGAAATTTTAGGAACTTTTAAAAGGATGATTCTATTATATTTTTAAACTTATATAAATTTACTTAAATAGACTTATATAAAATTAAATTAAATATATTATTTTAAATTCATGCACTAATATTTATTTTCATTAAATTCTTTGACCTTTTTATATTTTTTTAGAATTTGTATTTAACTAAAACCCTAATAATCATAAAATATCATTTTGAACTGAAATTAAAACAATAATGGAAGAGATATCATTAAAGGAAATACATACAGACATAGCAATATATGAAGAATTTGTTTGATACGGCATATCTCTTGTAATATTCGTTTCAATCCACTATAGTCTGCATAGGCTTCTCCGGAACTTTTTGCTTCTCCAACTCCTTCCCAAATTTCATATCTACATTCCTTTTCACATAATCTCACCCATCTAGTTTTCAGATTTCCCTTTCCTTCTGACGTGCTTCTACTAGAAATAACAAGAATCATTCATTAGTAAGATCCTAAACTACTGGCAAATTTCTATGTCCTTGCTCAATACTCATAGCATCGAGGAATAAGTTATTGAAGAAACATGAACTATCAAGAATACTAATCTAAACAAAACCCATGTGTTTCCTTATAACGCAGCAATATCGACATAAACCAGCACACAACGTAATCAACAAAGAAAGCAGCATCTCCAACTGGAGTTAAATATGAAAACGCGTCCATTCCCAGTATATATTGTTTGCAATGCGCATCAATTAATTGGAATAAATGGAACTTGAATGCATCCCTTACCATGAAACACTTATCTGTTGAGATTTTAATCTTTTAAATGTGAAGAATCCACCATTAAAACATGCTACTTACTAAGAAACCACTCAAATTAGAAGGAATCACCACACAAATTTCTACTAGTTTAAACAATAATATTAAAAACTCACTTAGTTAAAATTACGTGCTTAATTAGGGTAAGAAATCTACATTAACAATTAAAAATATAATTATTTTATTTTATTGTTTATTAAGGGTAGAATAGTTTTTTCAATTTCCTTTATTTAGCCTATATATAGTCTCTTTGTATTTAGGTTAAATTATCTCTTTGTATTTCAGTTGCATTATGGAGAATCGATAAAACCCTAATCTCCTTCTTTTTCTTCTTTGTTTTCTTTTCCTTCTATTTCATTCAGTTTCTGCAATCTGGTATTTCATTTTCCTTTCTTTTGCGATCTAGTTTTCCTTATTTTGTTTTTATTATGGCTACTGAAAGAGACGATTAGCTTCAATCTGTGAGTGTGAGGTTGGATGGAAANCTTCTATTTCATTCAGTTTCTGCAATCTGGTATTTCATTTTCCTTTCTTTTGCGATCTAGTTTTCCTTATTTTGTTTTTATTATGGCTACTGAAAGAGACGATTCGCTTCAATCTGTAAGTGTGAGGTTGGATGGAAAGAATTATTCGTATTGGAGTTACGTGATCAGAAATTTTCTTAAGGGTAAAAAGACGTGGGGATATGTTAATGGAACTTCTGTGAAACCTAGGGAAACTGATGAGGGTTATGCTGCTTTGATAGATGTTAAGGAAACGAACAATTCAAAAATTATTACTTGGATTAAAAATTATGTTGAGCATTCCATAGGTAGAGAGTTGGCGAAGTATGAGACAGCAAATGAGGCTTGTGATCATCTGCAAAGGTTTTTCATGAACGAACTAAGCATATTGAGATCGATTGTCACCTTACTCGTCTCATCTCAAACATGACACAATTACTTTACCATTTGTTTCTCCTTCTTTGCAGCTTGTATATTTCTTTACCAAGTCGCATTCTATTTCCCGTTTTCGTTCTCTAGTTGGCAAACTCTCGATAACTGTAGCTGCCGCATCGTGAGTTTGAAGTGATATGTTAAGAAATATGATTATTTTATTTTATTGTTTATTAACAATAGAATAGTCGTTTCAATTTTCTTTATTTAGCCTATATATAGTCTCTTTATATTTAGGTTAAATTATCTCTTTGTATTTCAATTGCATTATGGAGAATCAATGAAACCCTAGCCTCCTTCTTTTTCTTCTTTGTTTTCTTTGGATTGTTTAACAGTAATCAGTGGTGATTTCCAGATTGCAATCCCCAAATTAAAAAAAAAATACGAAGAAAAAAAAACATTGAAAACCAGTCAGAAACTGAGGCTATGATTAATTTAGTGGCATGCAACGTACGGTAAGCTTAAAATTTACACATACAAAATAAAATTATACATTAAGCAATACATACAGATGCGCCTCGTTCAGAGTAACAACTAAAATCCGTTTCTATATATGTAATGGGAATGAGTATAGAATTAATTATTAAATTTTGAGAAGGTTGTTGTTATATGTAATGTGCATGAATATAGTAAATTTTTAAAATCTTGAAATTATATTAGAGATGTATTTAGAATGAGGTCAATTTATAAAATTTGTGTTTAAATGAATGAGTTTAATAAGGATAATATTGAAATGTGACGAAGATGAAAATGGTAATTTTTTTTTATAATTTTTATATTTTAATAAGGATGGATATATAGTAAGATGAATACATAACAATCCTGAATGTAAACAGCGGTTCCCAAATTTTATTAAGCTTCCATTCGATTCTAAATTTTTAAAATTTATTTTTCATGGAATTTAAAATTTATATTGACTTTTTATCGCGTATTTCATTAAATTTTATTAAAAAAATTAATTTGTAACGAAATCACCTAAATAGTGAAAGAAAGTGTGACGAAAAAGAAACCATGTGAAATGGTCCCGAGAATATTGCCACTTGAACAGACTCAAAAACAGATAGACTGACTTGACAATATATGTTTGAGTTTTTTTTTTCAAACTTTCCAATCATGTATCGACGCGTGTCCCCCTATTTTTTAACATGTTTGTGTAGCTTAATTGATGGTCCCAATTTAATGCGTTATTAATTACGAGAATCAATATGTCAACTTGTGCTTTCGTGCACTTTTTTGGTGGCAAGTCTTAGTCCAAATTCTTCTTTATCCCATGTTTGATCTTTATTAAAATTATAATTCATTTTTCTCTTTTTTCTTATCAATCACACATTCTCAAATAAAATAATATTACACGTAATTCCAAAAAAAATTATCTTTTTTTACCACACATTAGAAAAAAGAAAAAAACACTATTCCAGCCAATAAAATTTCAAATAATGGGAGTCAGGGGCTTATGCATATTTGGCTTTACACGATGAATCATAGGTCTGCCCTACCACTCTTAACGAATAAACTCTGCTATAGTCTACATGTCCAACCTAAAGCAATATATCGAAGTGACTCAACTTGTTTTATTTTTTAACTATTTTTGAAGATATTTTAAATTCTTAGCCCAATCAAATCCATTTGTATATGAGAATAGGTGGAAGGGTTGGACACTACAATATTTGTCAACAACATTACTGCTGGAAATGATCTGGCCAAGCTGCTGGGAACTTGATGTCAAACTGGAATTGCGCTGGGCAGTTTTGTGTCTTGATTGCCTATGAGCTCTTTCGACCGAAGGGAGAGGAAAGGGTCTGGACGGGGGAGGTTTGGAGATCTTTTATCACTCCAAAGCACGTTTTTGTCTTATGATTGGGTGCCTAGTGAAAGCTACTCACTAAGAATAGGTTGCCGCATCTTAACATTGACAAGAGTTGTGCTTTTTGTGGTTCACATTTGAAAACGGGACATCATCTATTTTTTCAATACTCATTCACCTCTAGCATATGGATGAAGATGAAAGCTTGGATGGTGATTAGAGAAGGTCTATGACTACAATTCTGAGTGCTTTGAAGTGGATCAGAAAAGATGATCGAGGTACATCTTGACAAAGTAAATAAAAAAGAATTGCGCTTGTTAGCACCACATACCATATTTTGACGGCACATAATAGAAAGATTTTTTAGGAACTTTGTCCACAAGTAGATAGCATAGTAAGACGAATTAAAACGCGCGTGTACAAGGTCATGTTTGCTTTGTACCCACATGTTTTGAATCATTCCGAGTCTTTGGATTTGGGACTATCGTTCCTATCGTTTGTACATCTCTTCTTTTGATTAGCTCGGATATGTCCGTAGTATTTGTATTTCATCGGTTTCTTGTTTGTCCAGGTATGTCCGGTGTATTTGTACATGAGTTTTGATCTATAGTAATTTAATTTTTCTGATAAAAAAAATTAGCTCTAAAAGTTAACGGAAGAAATAATGAGACTCATCTTTCTATCCCAATGTTCGATCGTATAATTAATTAATTCATCACTTATTAAGGAGATTTAGGGCTCGTTTAATTGTACTTTTGAAATGTCAAGAGATATTTTTGAGATTAAAACGTTGTTTTTCAACACATTTGAATAATTTTTTAGAAGTATTTTGTCTGACTATGAGAGTTTTTAGAGAAAGTTAATATAAAGTAACTTCTTCAAAAAGTTTTTCTACAAAAAAACTGAAGCAAACGTAAAAACTCAATCAAATAGACCCTAACGTTATCAAATATAATGCTTTTAAGCAGATACGGTAATCATCATTTGCACGGCTGAGAATAAATGATTATGGCTTAATGACATAGACGAGGACATTAATTAAGGTTAGGGTTGTGCCTATTAATGTTAATAATTGGTTCCAGTCTACACCGAAATATTATGTATTAGAAACATTAGGCCATCCCCAACTCTACACCAAAATTTAAGGTAAGTTTTGCACAATTTTAAACTAAATATTGCATCAAACTAAAAATTATCTCCAACAATTAAGTCAAACTCACACCAAATGAATAATGTTTAATCATTTTCTTCATTTTTTTTATTATTATTAATTTATTTATTTATTCATTTTACAACTACATAAATTACTAAATAAATAATTACGTTAAATTAACGAAAATTTTAAATTCATTGATAAATATAAAAAATGTAGTACAATTAATCGTATTTGTTATATTTAAAATTTTATTTTGTGTTATTATTTTAATTAATTCATTAACTATTAGTTTTTACATTATTAAATTTATTATAAATGTACATAATAATAATAATTAAAATAATAATAATAATAATAAATGAAAACAAATGATAAAATTGACTTTGCACCATTTGGTGCAAAACGGTGCAAAATGAATAGTGTTGCACCGAACGGTCGAAAGTTTGGTGCTACATTTGGGGTAATTAGAACATAATGTCCTCACCTTTCAGTGTTATTGTGGAAACGTCCATGCCTTTCATTTTTTAGCATTTTCACACTTATTTCCACATTTCATTGCACAAAATGTCATTTTTATCCATTTTCTCAATTAAAAATTGTGAAATGGCGAAAATACTCTTCCCTTTAAAAAAAACAAAAGGAAAAAGGAAAAAAATTAATTGCAAACATAGTCCTAACTTTTTTGAAAAGCGTAAATGAGCTTCAAATAAATTATTAAAAGGGTAATTAGCACATAATGTCTCTACCTTTGTTTTTGCATTTTCTCTCTTAATTATAATTTCATAGCGCAAACCACCATTTCTATCCATTTTCATACAATTTATCAATAAAAAATAGTGAAATGACGAATATATCCTCATATTTAAATAAAAAGTTAAAGAATTAATTGCAATCATAGTACCAATTTTTTTTAAAAAGGTGAAAATGAGTCTCCAATAAATTATTTTAAAAATTAAATTTTCTTATTAAAAGTGCAAAAGAGTCCCAATTAAATTTATTTAAAAAATTAAAAAATAAAAAGTGCAAACAAGTCTCAAATAAATTATTAAAAAATATATTTTTTATTTAAGTATGAGGGTATATTCATTATTTCATAATTCTTTATTGAGAAATTGGATGAAAATGGATAAATTTTAAAAAATTAAAAAAATAAAAGTACAAATAAGTCTCAAATAAATTATTAATTACTAAAAAATATATTTTTTATTTAAATATGAGGGTATATTCATTATTTCATAGTTCTTTATTGAGAAATTGGATGAAAATGAGTAGAAATGACGGTTTGCACAATCAAATGTATAATTAAGGGTGAAAATGCCAGAAAAATGAAAGGCATAGACGTTTTTCGCAATAAAGATGAAAGATGTGGACATTACGTACTAATTACTTTTTTAATAATTTATTTGGGACTCATTTGCGCTTTTCGAAAAATTGGGATTATGATTACAATTAGTTTTTTCTTTTGTTTTATTTAAAGGAAATGATATTTTCGTCATTTCACAGTTTTTAATTGAGAAAATGAATGAAATGGATATTTTGCGTAATGAAATGTGGAAATAAGGGTGAAAATGTTATAAATGAAAGGTAGTAGCATTTTTCACAATAACAATGAAATGTGAGGACATTATGTGCTAATTACCCCTACATTTGAAACATTTTACACAATTTTTTCGTTCATTTTTGTGTTTTGGTGTCTCTTTTAAAGATGCCCTTAGGAAAACCATAGTGCATGCCATTGCCTTGTGCACTAGATAATCATTGTTATTTTGGAATATATAAAATTAGATTGAATTATGGTTTTCATTTCAAGTCAAATGATTATAAGTTGTGAATTTGTGGGATTTGTGGATAATAAGCGAGAAATAGATGTTAATTTTGGTATATATTAAAAATTCTATTTTGACGAAAACTAAATAATTTATAGTCACTCTACAAACATGTTTAATTAATCTTTTAAAGTATGATTTTGACTCCTCAACCTTTAAAAGCACGATTTAAATTCCTATGTGTTGAATGTTAAATTCGCGTGACTTAAAATCGACGATAAAATCATCAAAGATCTAACTTAAAATCCAAATTCTAATATTCTAACTTAGAAGACACAAATTCAAATTTTCTTTCAATATTATTAGACCTTGAAAGAGTGGAGGGGTGATGTTTGTTTGACTTGACTTTATTTCGAGATGGCGGTCTTGACAAACTATTTTGCATCTCAATTCTTTGAAATAGACTAGACAGAAGTTGTGTGTATTTAAGATTCTGTTTGTTTCCCTTTAAAATAAAACTATTTAATTTTCTCATTTTCAGTCACTAAAATATTTTGTACGTAAATTTAAAAAATTTCCCTCCTTTTAACCGTACATTAATAAAAAAAATTCATATTCAAAATATTATTATTTTTTCAATAATGGCCATAAAAAAGGGGCGATTAGTTCACCTTCTGAGTCGATAAATGGGACCCTTAACAAAACCATTGTTTGGTGTACAAGAAATTCCCTTCTTCACAGGACAATCAAAGATTGCCTGGCTTGTTGACTTCAATTCTGCATTTTGCACATTCCACACTTCATCAATCCACTTCACACCTACAGATATAAAATCAGATCTGTGACTACTGAACAACACGGACATCTCAAGATACTAAACTACACTAGGCTCTGAATTTGTTCAATGCCATTATTCCTTATCTTCTTCCCATTTCTTTTGATCTATTCTGTACAAGCACTTTCCTGTAATAATAGTCAAATTTCTGTCCCATCACCAGAAATTCCTCTCAACTGGTCATCAATCGACTGCTGCAACTGGTTACCAGAAATTCTAATTTTAATAAAGGACATTACTTTCGCAGGGATCTCACATGCCCCTCGCAAGGGGGGTGGGCCCCACAAGTATATATTAAAAAAAGAAGAAAAAATGGTGGGACCCACCCTTTGTGAGGGGCCTTACTGAAGTAATGCAGAGCATTACTCAATTTTAATAAATACACGCCAACAAATTTACAATTATACTCTTAATACAACAAAAACTAAAATTGAAAAAAATAAATAACTCCAAATATAATAAAAATGAAAAAAGAAAAAAATAAATATGTGGTGTACACATCCTTCAAATATTGATAAAACAACACGTTAGAATTTGTGTATGACTCGAATTCCTTGTTGAGTAATTGAAGAATTCTAATTGAAGTGCACGTCAAGAAGAATTCAGTTTGGAATCATATGTCAAGTTGAAATTCTATTTTGAAAGTCCATTGTGAGTTGGAAATTGGTATTGAACTTGAAGAAGAGTTCGGAATGGAGAAAAATACTATTGATAACTTTTTAGTCAAGACCTGGCGCCTTGGTGCTAAGTTGCCGGTTGTTCCGGGATTTTTGTTTTTTTATCTCATTTTTCGTTTTGGACTCGATTTTTTGGCATCATATTTCATCAACAACTCTACTAAGAAGGTTTGGACGTCCCTTACATGTTCCCTATAAATATTAGGCTATTCTATACAATTTTTTAAATATGAGAAAATAAATTACTAGAATTCTAAGATCCACTATAATTTTCTTTCTTCTCCATTATTCTTGAGTCAATAAAACATTTTAATTCATTTGCCACATTCCTAATTTTATTATTCTTTTGCTTGATCTAGTACTTCATTATTTATCATATAACTTCAATAATTCATTCTAGTGGTTGGTTTCATCAAGTGGTATTCACACAATACATAATTCTTGTATTTCCAACATTGCTAATAGCGACTCAGGCATATTAATATTTCTTCTAACAAGAAATAATAGTCCCGACGAATGAGAAAGCTTCGAATAAAAGGTTTATCCAATGGTGGATTGCCGCTCTTACTCCTCTGCTTGCGACTATTGTTTGGAATTTGGTAATTGCTACAACTGTTTCAAAACTGGAACATCAGTTCCTCTATGTTCCCCTCAAGCACTACAAGAAGACGATCCGCAGAACCATCGTATCGGCGAGAAAGAGGTATCCGCCGTCGTCTCCAATGTATCCGTGACCGTTGATTCTGATCTCTCCCAGGACAACGTTGTTCTCCAATTAAATTCTCTTGCATCCAAGGCCTCAAAATAAAGGTTTAGGACAATCTATTTACGAGTATGTACAATCCTCACATTGCTCGTTGTTTTCCATATTCTTGTTGGGTTTTTGGTTTTATGTTTCTGGACAAGAAAAGAATAGTAATGTCAAATCATGTTCAATTTTAAGGACAAGTCAAAAGAAAGGTATAATCTGTTTATAATAATCTTCCAATTGCATACCTTTTTTTCCATATTTTTTTCTATGTCCAAAATACACTTTGAAAAAGTATTTTTTTTATACAAAATCTCTAGATAAAAAATAAGGAAAAACTTTGGATTTGTGGGTAATATTATTTTATTGAAGAATATTTGATTAAAAATGATAGAAAATTTGTATTTTGAAAATATTAGGGACCAAACATGGGGCTAAGTTGTTAAATTTGGATAAAGGACAAAATAAAATAATGATTTTTCATAAAATTCTAAAATACTATTTTATAGAAAACTGTTAGCAAGTTCTTTACTCGTGAGAAGTTGGATGAGAAGAAATTCTACATTCGATGTAGAGACTGAATTGTGAAACAACCATTAATTAAAACCCCAAATCAATTAAATTACGCAAACAACCTATAGGAAGAAGGAAGGGAATATCTTTTCGAGGTAACCATATCTATTTTAATTTTGATAATTATTTTGAACGTGATATTATAATTCAATTTTAGAGTATACTTGTATTCACAAATCAAATTGACCTGATCTATAAAGCTATTTTAAAGCTTCCCCCAGTTTTCCAAGCAATTCCAAATGTTTGGGGCCTAGGAATCGTAAATTTCTAAAGGTCCAATCAAATTCAGCATGCAATATGATGCGCAACCCATGTTCGCCATTTTGCATTGTTAGAACATTTGGGAAATAAAGGTTGCTCCCGCGTTGGTAGTTTCATTATAGAAATAGACATGGTTCGTGATTTATTCAACAACTCGTATAAAGTGTGGAATCGAACTTATCGTAAAAAACGACTTACTCTAACTGATTGTAGAGATTTATGAAGTCTGTAAAGCTGCGCTTGGATAGAATTGATGGAGTCTACTGAGAGTGTTAAAACTATATTTTAAAGCGGGTTAAAATATAGAGTTCAAGTAAAAATAGAAATAGTATAATATTAATTAGGAAATTAAACACTAGCCCGACGTGGCCCGCTTCTCTTAACGAGCTTTACTAACTTGGCAAGTTTATAAATGTTATTATTAGATGAATATGAGCCTAGTTGATGTAATGCAAATTGTTGACCTCAAAAAATGTTGCCAATCCCACTCGTGCATGCGCAAGCTGGATCCAACACGTAAAGGTGGATAAACGATCAAGATCACTCCGGGATTGGACGTGGGAAAAGCTTAACGACACGATACGTTTTCGTTCGGGTTCCGACAAAATATCCGTAACACGATTGTGTAATAATAACTAATCGTTAAGAACAGTGGCTGACCCAGCCGTCAAGTCCAGCCCGGGGGACGTTGACCGGTCAACATCGTAA